>ML791315.1:195351-225387 GCA_009831015.1 Picea engelmannii
ACTCACTTAACTACACTTACAATTCTGTTACAATTCCAAATCACTTAGTTATGAATGAGATAATAGATTAATATTTATTGTCTAATTTTAATTAAGGGAAAACTAAATTAGACACATGTTTCTTGTTGACTTTTCAACAACTTGGACTAGGTAATCAATGTAGTTTTGTCTTTAACCCCAATAGTCTGAAGGTCTGCAGTAGGAACATTGTTGAGTAGATTTATGGTGTTCTGGGCCCATTCTGATGGTTTCTTTGCTAAAGTTTCATTCACAATAGTGCACATGTTTCTGTCTATAATGGCTATGTTGTCCTTATCATTAATGAAATTCAAATGTGATCTGAATTTGGCAACTTCAACAACTATAGAGTCCCAGATGATATGCTTGGTCCCTTGCAGCATACCTTTGCCTCTTAACCTTACTTTCAAGTTATTTATTCTCTCTTGCAAGACTTCATTTTCCTTTTGAAATTGAGTTATCTTTTCATCCTTTGCATTCAATTCCTGCTTCAATTTCTCTATTCTTCCTTTCAGCCCTTTGACTTTTCCTTCTTTCAAGCTAACTTGTGACATAACCTAGACAAGTCCTTCAGTGTTTGACCCAACTTATGTAGTAGGAGTTGCAACTATAGCCTTGTTTAGCAATTTTTCACGCTCTTGTGACCATTTCACCTTTTCTTGTTCTAGCTGCAACACCCTAGCCTTGTAGTCCAGTGTCTCTTGACGAAATGTTTCCTTTTCATCTTCTAGAGCAACCAATTATGTTGTTTGTGGATGCTCTATAGCAGGCATTTTCAATTTATTCTTCAAACTTTGAATTAGTTTGTCTTTCTCATCCAATCAGGATTTCAACCCTTGGGGGTCTTCAGATTCCAACCTCTTGACCTGAGTCTGCCAAGCTCTGCTAGATGCCTTTTCCTGCCTCAACTATCCTTCCAATTTCATTGCATAAGATGATATTTTTGAATTCTTTAAACTTAAGCTTAGGTAATCAGAATATAGCATGTCACTAGTGTGTTTGTGAAATTTAACCTTGTTTGGGGCACTGATGTTGTCATATCTTATATTTATCTCAGAGACTTTGTCTTTGTATGCAACTGCAATGTTAAATGTCCTCTTTTCAACATCCCTTACTCTGAACATAGAAGATTTATGCTGAGAAATATTTTCCACTTCATGGATTAAATCCCTCATCTCACCCAGAGTTGTGTTTCCCTTCTCAGCATATTGTTTTGCCAAATCTTCTCTAGATTGATAAACAGACTCAAATGTTTTATCAAAGATGTATTTCTTGCTCCTAAAGGTTCTTGAGCTACCTTCACTTTGGAGTTTATTTTCCTTTTCAACCTCTTGCTAGTACCACTTTCCACCATATCTAGATTTTCTTGGTCTCTGGCCTCTTCTTCTTCTAAATCTACAATCCGTGCTGGTTGTGTAACTTTCATATTCTTAGGGGCAGTGTGTTGATCACTAATGCCCATGGCCTTTGAACTGCTTCTCTTGTTGTAAACACTTATCTTAGGACCTTTGATAATCAGATTCTAAGGATCTTGTTTTGTTTCAATTTGTTGTTGGTTTGCTTCCATATCAACACAAACATTTAGATTAGGTATCTCATCAAAACCCTCAACTTGTTCATGCTCATAAGGGGCATGTTTGTTCATTAGTCTTCTTTTGGATATGATTTGGTGTGGATCATACCTTCTTCCCTGTAACTGTGAAAAACCAAACTCTTTGATCTTTGATTGAACCTAAGATAAACATGATCTAGATTTGGCAATGAAGGGGCCAATGATAAAAGGGAACTTAAGATTGGAGGCTTTGTGCAACTTCAGGAAATGCTCTGTCTCAGAAATAATTCTCCGCCTGATGAATTCAAGGGAAAAGATTCTAGGAGTCAGAAAAATAGGCAATAGGTAAGGGGATTCATGAAAACCATAAACCCGGATTATTGTTGAGTGCATGAATAATACCCAATCCTCCACTCTGTTCTCTAGATTTGGTTGTAGATAGCTTCTCATGTCATCCAAAACTGTGGGTAGGCTGGTATTGAAAATCAAACTATAAACTTTGGACATGACTTTGTTGATGAAGATAAGTAATGTAATTCTTTTACATTCAGTTGACACAAATGTTGCTTCAGGAAATTCCCTCTTGTTGGTTTCCAGGAAAATTCTCAACAGATAGGTGTAGTATCTTAAATGTCTCAGGGAGCAAAAATTCACTAGTTGTTTATGGATATTATCAGTTAGGAATTGATCAAAGTTGATACGGACTGACAGACTAGACTTTGACTTAAAAAAGTTCAAAAGGAAATCGAGCATGACTTCAACCACATATTTGTCATTGTCTAGACCTAAAATTTGACTCAATGGGGAGCATACCCATCGGAATTCAATAACCATTATATTTACATTCATCGACAAAGATAGACCTTATGAAAAATGTTTAGGTTTGATAATTGTCTGTAAAAACAAATCTCGGACCTCTGATGGACATTCTCTATATACCCTAATCAACTTCTCCTCATCAAAAGGTTAAGAAACTCCGAAAAAAGACTCTGGTATATAGAGGGAATCTCGAATTGACAGACTCTCTACCCTACACAAGACCTCGGACCCTCATTTATTCACAACGACTCTTTCTTCATGGGAATATTGTTCAGTGCACCAACCTATAAATTCAGGAAATGGGAAAGAAATTTCGATAGCATAAGGGACTATGGTGGCCTGGACTACTTCAAGGAACGGTATACATCTTCCTACTTTATCGTACAGGTTTCTTTTGGACACATAGATAGGGGAAATAGTGATTTCGACATCAAAAACATATGTGTCTCTGTCAATTAGGGCTTCTTCATTTGTTGTGAGATCTTGTTTCGTTACTGAGGTTATGATGGGATCCATGGTTTTGATGAAGAATACCAGTAATCGAGCGGAAATGGTGTGTCGAGTTAGTGTATTGTTGAGTTGCAAGTGGAAGACGATAGTCGTGCCAAGGTTCTAACGGTCCAGTGTTCAAAAAATAATAATCAAATAAAATAAACGACTAAAGGTCCTTTTATACTTTTCCATTTTGGGGGTGCATGAGAAAGTGGTTTGAGGCAACCCACTTTTCGTCCTGAAATGCACCTGGTGATGCCACATACCTCCGAGATAAAACCACGGTTTAAATTTTGGGACCGCTATTCAAAATTAAACCCCACGCAACTTTGCCCCCCGAAATCATTCTCGACCGTTGATCTTGAGAACTCACAATCTGCACTATTTCAGACTTGATCATCTTAGCGTCCTGTCAAATATATCCCTTCCCTGCCATATTCAACCCCTTTCCCGATTTATCAGGCTTCCAAACCAAATTTAGCATTATGCTAGATTTTGAAATCTTGATTTCACACAATAAAAATTTAATGGTGACTAACATGGGCTCCAACAAGGGATGCTATTATCCCAGCAAGGTAGAAAAGAACGACAGACCAAGTGCCCGTCCATTGGGATTTATTTCACTCACGCAACCAAATCGATGAACAACTTATTCATGAAACTTTGTTCACATAACTCCAATTATACTTAGCATAAACTTAGGGCCTTCGCTTCGGGCTTCAATTTTTTGTTGATTTGATTTCAAATGCTTCAACTGAAAAACAAAAATGGTTATATACAATGAAATGGAAAGGCTAAAAACTTCTTTAAGCGAGATAATGCTTGAGAAACCTTCCATTCACAGGTCCCCCACCAACGATATCTCCATTATGTTCATGTAGCAAATAGGCATTATTTCCATGGTATGGCATAATTTTTAAAGGTCTCAGCCACAGATGGTCGAATTTTACATGCTTTCCTTTGTCTTCATTCATGGCATCCCACTTCAACATGAAATCCCCCACTTTGAAATCATCTTCCTTAGTATGCATGTCCAAATATTTTTTAATCCTGTCTTGGTGGAGTTGAAATTTGTTGAAGGCTTTCTCTCTTGTTTGTTGAACATTGATTAGTTCATTTTTCCTCCTTTGAGTGGCATCGGGTTCAACATCTTTCTCCTGTAACAATCTCATCACTGGAAATCCTAATGAAGTAGGAAAAAATTCCTTTGTGCCATATACGATATATAAGGGTGAAGTGGAAATAGACCTCTTGGTAGTGATCCTGTCAGCCCATAGTGCATAAATAAGCTTCTTGTGCCAAGCCTTTTTGTTATCTTGCAACACTTTTTTGATAATTCTAGTCAAACTCTTATTGGATGACTCAGCCAACCCATTACCTTGAGGGTAATAAGTTTTGGAATGGACAAGAGTTATATTGTAATCACTGCAAAATTTCTCCATCTTTTTGGACTTGAATAATGATGCATTGTCAGTGATGATTTTAACTGGACAACCAAATCTAGAAAAAATATTGTTTTCTAAAAATTGAATGATAACAATATCGGTGCCTTGCCTTGTGGGGACTTCTTTAATCCACTTGGTGAAGTAGTTTGTGGTTGTCAGTATCCACTTATGATGAGTTGAGGACTATGGATGAATTTCACCTATGAAATAAAGGCCCCATTGCTTAAAAGAGGCTTCAACAGAGATGGACTTCAAAGGTAAAGGCTACAGTTTTCTCTTCCTATAAAATATTTGGCATTCATGACAGCTTGAAACTTCTTTGTAAACATAAAAAAAAATGCTAGGCCAATAGAAACCTTCCCTCAATATTTTGTGCACAATAGTTTTCCAATAATGGTTCCCTCCACAATCACCTTTATGAAACTCTCTGATGGCTTTTTCTACTTCTTCTTCCAGAAAACAACTCAACAAGATCTCATCTGGATCTTTCCATTATAGATATTGGTCTAGAATGAAAAAATGTGTTGCCTTTAGCTTCAGAAACCTGGCCTTGGTTTTTCTCAATTTAGGAGGAGCCTGCAAATTTCTCAACACATAAATAAAGTCAGCATACCATGGGGAGTCAAGGAATTTTTGGGATACTTGAGGGACCTTTTCTTCTTCTGAATCTGCTTATAAATGATCAATGAAATTAATTCCCAAGAGCTCACAATTTGACTGTGCCATCAACTTTGCAAGTCCCTGCCCCTTTATCAACTTTGTAGGTTTGATCTCGAGGTCATACTCCAACAACACAGCTATCCACTTGGCCCTTTTACCTTCAGGATCAGGCTGAGTTAAAATGTCATTCACATAACTATTGGGCACATAAGCAACGGTATGGGAATGCAAGATATAAATTCTAAACTCCTTTAGGGCCTTGACCAGTGCATATGCCTATTTTTCCATGATATCATACTTTAGTGGGGAATCCCTCAATGTCCTATTATAGTAGGATATAGGCCTCTCAAAGTTTTGTTCATCTTTTTGTAACAAAACACTAGCAATGGTGTGTTATGAGGCAAAATAAAACAATATAAAGTATTTTTCAAAATTTGGATTGGCCAGCACTGGGGCTTTGGTCAATGCCACTTTAATATCTTCAAAATACTTTCTAGCTTCAAGAGTCCACTTTATCTCACTTCCTTTCCTGAGCATGTTAGTGATATGCTTTATGATTTTAGCCAGATTAGGGATGAACCTTCTCAGAAAATTCACTTTCCCTAGGAAAGATTGTACTTCTTTCTTACTTCTGGGTGTGCCAATTTTTAGGATTCCTTCAACTCTTCTAGGATCTATCTTTATTCCCTCCTTTGAAAAATGTGACCAAGCAATTTTCCCTCTTCCATGCCAGAATTAGACTTCTTGGGGTTCAATGAGATGCCAAACTTCCTACATTTCTGAAAACATCTCCTTAGATGTTTAAGATGGTCATCATCAGAAACTGAATATACAAGGATATCATCTAAGTAAATAACAATAAAATTATCTTTCTCATCAACAAAGGCTATATCCATAGCCCTTTGGAAATTTTCTCATGCATTCATGAGCCCAAAAGGCATTTTGGCATACATGAAGGTGCCCTGTGGTGTTGTAAAGGTTTTCTTCTCCTGATCATCAGGGTGTACCATGATTTGGTTGTACCCAAAGAAACCATCTAGCATTGATATTTTTTGAGAACCAACCACCTTCTGCAGAATGTGATCCATCTTGGGCAGTGGGTAATTGTCCTTGAGAGATACCTTGTTTAGATTCTGAAAGTCCACACATAATTTGATCTCTGTACTCTTCTTCCTGACAGGTACCAGATTTTCCACCCACTTAGAAAATCTCAAAGACACTATGATCTTGGCCTCAAACAACTTCTTTATCTCCTTTTTCAATTAATGGAAATAGTGAAGGATCAATTCTTCTTAATTTTTTCTTGAAAGATTTGTGATCCTCCTTGATTGGAATCACATGTTGAATCACCTTAGTATCATAGACCTTTATATCTTCATAACTCCATGCAAAAACATCAGGAAATTATTTCATTAAATTGAGATACCTTTGCTTGACTGTTGGGATAAGTGTCTTGGATAGCTTGATGATCTTGGGATCTTTTTTAGTCCCAATGTTGCACTCTTCAATATCTTCATCATTTGCATTAATTTTAGGACTTCTGGATACATTATTGTTGTCAAAGAGTTTTTCTAATGGGACCAGGACTTTGGGAATGATGTTATTTTTTAGCTGCATTATATCCTTACCAACAATTTAATTCTTAAAATAATCATCATTTGTGAATACAACTGCATCTTCTTCTTCACAACAGAGTTCCTCGTCAATATTTGAATTTCCAAACTCACCATTCATCTGAAGGAAACTTTCTATTTGTTTATCATCTTCAAAAACCTACTAGTACTTAATATTATCAGGTACTGTTGTCATGTGCTTGACCTCAATCTCATATCCTCTGTTAGGAAAAATTGGAATTTTGAAAACTCAGGCTGCAGTAGTTATAGTATCAACAATCAGATTGTGACCCCTTGGAATCATTTAGAGATTATATTCCAGAAATTCTTCAAGAAGATCGAGAACTATATTCCTATATGCTCTTAATCTAGGATGATTTTCTTGATATATACCCTTTACCTGATTTATAATCAACTCAGAATCACCTTGTACAACTATCCTCCTAGCACCTATTTCTTTCAAAGTCTTCTATCCCAACACTAATGCCTCATATTCAGCCATATTATTTGTGCAATCAAAAGCAAACTTGTAAGAACAAAGTTTTGTACCCAATATGGGGGAGTTAATCCACACACCACCTACTGCTCCTTCTCTTCTTATAGCTCCATCAAATCTCATATTCCACATTTCATTTTCTGCATTGTTTTGTTGATCTGAAATTTCCTCAGTTTGCTGATAAGATTTGTCTTTGATAGTCATATCAGGCTTTGGCACCTCCTTTTCAAAACTCAAATCATTAAAGAAAATGGAAGAACCAATCTCAGTCTCCACATAGTAAATTGGATGGTTTTTTGGCTGGGATTTTTTACTGACCATGGACTTGAGTAATACTTCCCTGTACAACCTCCTATCTTGGCCAAAAATAGGGATAGTGGCATATGACATATCCATTTGCAGATTCCCTTTCAACTTCGCATCCCATGATCTAGATAACAACATGTCAAATTTAGGAGGGATATCAACAACCACCACATACATGACCATATTTTTTGTTGGAATTTGAGACAAAGATACTACTAGATCTTTGATTAGGCCCAAGCACTTCACCTTCCTTGAATCAAAGGAGAAAATATCCTTGTAAGGCCTTGTTATATCTAGACCCATCTGGTCCATGACCACCTTGGGCATCAAATTATGGGATGTTCTTGAATCTAACATAGAATTATGCAAAGTCATATCATGAATCTTCAGACTAACATATAAAGGAGGGACCTCATCAACATCACTACTCTCCTCTACGCATGGGCCAAACAAGATGGCAGGATGATCATCTTGTATATTTAAAGTATCATAAGTTTCTTCCATCTTGAGCATCTTAATGATTTGATTTCTGTATTCACTATTCTTTATCAGCTCATTGAATGGAACATAGATTTTAATTTTGGCCATCTCACTTTCAAAGTTGAAGGAAGATGAGGTTTTTTCTACCTCTTTGATGATTGTCTCCTTTCTTACTTTAGGTACTTTCTTTGGAGGTTCTTCCTTCTGATTTCCTTTCTCCACAACATCCTTTGCAACAAAGTCCTTCTTAGGCTGACTCGAAGAAGGTGTATTATTTTGAGATTCCTTTGTAGAATTTTCCTTTGGAGGATTTGCAGGCACCTTTTTTCTTCAAATATTATATTGTTTCTGGAATTGCATGATGGCATTCTGCAGTCCTTTCTGATAGCCTTCCTTTTCCACTGATAACCTTTCAACATTCTCCTGCATAAATATATCATTTGCATCCATGAACTGATCATGTTCTTCTTTAGTTAAAAACATCTTTGTTTCATCACCATCACATCAATGCATATTATCTTCAAAAGTTTCATCAAAATTTTCATTTACATAATTGTTTTGAAAAGGAGGTCTTATTTGTTGATCACCCTGGTTCTTCTGGTCTCTTTCTATGATCTGTGGAACTACTGGTCTCATTTTATTTCTGGGTGGGAAATCAGCTTGCTCTCTGGTGTTAGGCTTATTATCTAAGGACATCCTTTCCATGAGCTTCTCCATAGTCTTCATCATCAACTCAAATCTCTCTTTTGATGATTGTGAAGTTGAAGGTTGTGCCTTATCTTGAACCTTGTTTATGTCTCTGTCAGAATTATATTTGATATTTCCTAAAGCCATTAGATCTACTTCAACTTCTATTGCATCACTCATCATATCATCTAGTGAATTGGGTCTTCTTTCTCTTAACAACAAAGAAAAGTCACTTTTAGAGGAATCGTCATATCTAAGTTGAGTAGCTCTAGGAGGAGGTTTTACCTCAGTAGGAGTTGAGTTGTAAACTTTCATAAATATAGATGAAAACTCTTGTATTGTTTCATCAGGTGACCTTCTCATGTTGTTGTACTAAGTTAGCAACTGAAGGGGGGTTTTCTTGTCACCCCACTTTGCAAGAAAACTTGTTTCAAATGCTGCAAAATCTGGGATACTTGTTGTTGGGAGAGATCTGAACCACTTTCTGAATTCACCTGCAAGAATTTGTGCAAACAATCTCATTTTTGCATCTTCATAATCTACTTCTTCTAGGTCCACAAAATCATTGAACCAGTCTAAGTGTTTTTGGGCTGACACATTCCCTTTAGCATCATACAACTTAATCCTTTGATTATAGTCATGGGGTAAATCATGTAACTAAGTAGGTAGGAAAAGGGGGGAAAACCTAGTTTCCATAGCTGAAGGAAGAACTCGAAGTGGTTGATTGTTTTGAGTAGGAATCACAGCGGGTCTAATAGGGGCAGTTGAAATTAAATCTTGGAACCTCTTCTCATCAAAGATGATTTCATTCAAATTGGATTCAAATCTAGTTCTGAACAAAGTTTGCTCAAATTTCAAATCAAAATCAAGGTCTTCAATGCTTTTTACTCCATCTTTGGGTAAAGATAGATTTTTGTCCAGGAAAAAACCTGGGCTTATTGGCCATTCTTTTCTCTTGTGTACAGGTTTCTCAAGATCAAACACAAGGATTATTTCTTCTGGTTCTATATTTCTTCTGGTATGAATTCTCTTGGGAGCCGGGATTTCTTGCTCAAACTACTTTATGCTACTGGTATCTTTATAATGGAGTCGCCAGGGTAAATTTAGTTTCAGCCAATAAGGTTTTTGATTCACTGTCACCCTCAGGAATCAAATCTGAAGCTTTAAGTCATTCTTTTCCCAGGGAAAATCTTCAGTTTCATCCTCGGCAATGGTACCAAAATGTTATCACTTTGTAAATTTGTTCGGCTAATAAAACAAATGACATAGGTAACCTACAAACCACTTTAGATCTAGGTACTAGCCTTCTCAGCTCAGAGAGGGCCCTCTCTTGTCACTTGGTCTTTAATAGATGATTTTTCTTTAACAATTCAATGGCTAGGTTTTGTTGCTTTGAAGGGTTTTTTATAATTTTGTTGGCAAGGAAGGTGAGGGACACCTAGGGCTATGGAGTCAAGCTTATAAAAGAAAATGGAAGCAATGAATGGTTGGTAGAACTCTCTAGAGGATAAAGGCTAAATGAGGCAATGAATCTTAGTTATAAATTGTAATTTGCAGAGTGTAAGAAGAAAGGAAAAACATATAATTGCATCAGAGAATTAAACAAAATGAATTATGACTTAGTTAGGAAGAACTTAACATAGTTTAAATTGATAATCCGAGAGCATCACAAGATGAATTATGGGCCTTTAACTATCCAATTTGAACAAAAGACAATGAAAATGAAATCAAGAACACAGGAAAAACATACGAAGAAAGAAGACAAATCTCAAACCACCACCATTAGAATCTTTTCATGGAGATTTCAATTCATGTGCATGTGCATTCTATTCAGCTTCAAAATTTTACATTCAACTTCCAAATAGCTAAAAAAATTCCCTTGCACTTCTATCAACCCCTAATACATTTGGAACTCCTAATATTTATACAAGCCGAGTTCCTTTAGTTTGAAACCGATTAGAATGATTATAAAGAAACATTTCGGTTTTGAAACTGATTACAACGATTATAACGAAACGTTTCAGATTTGAAACCGATTACAATGATCGACAAGAAAATGTTTCTTGATCCGGATTTTGGCTCCTCTGGCATTTCGGTCCCTTTCTTCGTCCTCTGACTCTATCTCGACCCTTCGTGTAATTCGTTGTCTTTCATTGACATCTGGACATCATTTACTGGGCCCTGAAAATTTGCATTTCGTCTTACCCAGCCGGACTATCTCCTTCCATTGCAAGTCAGAAGGAATATCATAATCTATAATTTCATTTATCAGAATCTCCAGGTCAATGTAGGAAGCATATGACATGACTGGCAGTCCAAGACTGACTTCTTTGAACAGATTCAAAATTTCAAAGTTTGTAATCAAATGCTCAACTAATGTAGCTCCTTTCATATTTTCCTCCAGGGTTTCGAACTTAAAATGATCCATTCTGCATTGAGTTAAACGAGCATTGTATTCTTCCTGATCATGCAATTTTCTATTTCTATTCCAAAATGGTGGAATACCTTTGGCGAACAATTCTTCAAATAAATGTTTGAACTCTTGTACACTATGTTCCATCTGTGTTGCCTTAGTTTGGACTGATTTCAACAGGTTATGTTTAGCAATAACCCTCATGGCCCAGATAATCAATGTAATTATGTCTTTAACCCCAATAGTATGAAGGTATACAGTAGGAACAACGTTGAGTATATTTATGGTGTTATGGGCCCATTCTGTTGGTTTCTTTGCTAAAGTTTCATTCACAACAGTGCACCTGTTTTTGGCTATAATGGCTATGTTGTCCATATCATTAATGAAATTCAAATGTGATCTGAATTTGGTAGCTGCAGTAGCTATAGAGTCCCAGATGATATGCTTGGCCCCCTACAACAGACCTTTGCCTCTTAACCTTACTTTCAATTTATTTATTCTCTCTTGCAAGACTTCATTTTCCTTTTGAAATTGAGCTATCTTTTCATCCTTTGCATCCAATTCCTGCTTCAATTTCTTTATGCTTCCTTTCATCCCTTTGATTTCTCCTTATTTCAATCTAACTTGTGACATAGCCTAGACAGGTCCTTCAGTGTTTGATCCAACTTCTGCAGTAGGAGCTGCAACTAGAGCCTTGTTTAGTAATAATGCCTGCTCTTGTGACATTTCACCTTTTCTTGTTCTAGCTGCAACACCCTATCCTTGTAGTCCAATGTCTCTTGATGAAGTGTTTCCTTTTCTTGTTCTAGAGAAACCAATTCTACTGTTTGTGGATGCTTTGTAGTAGGAATTTTCAATTTCTTCTTCAAACTTTGAATTAATTTGTCTTTCTCATCCAATGAGGATTTCAACCCTTGGGGGCTTTCAGATTCCAACCTCTTGACCTGAGTCTACTAAGATCTACTAGATGCCTTTTCCTGCCTCAATCATCCTTCCAATTTCATTGCATAAGATGATAGTTTTGAATTCTTGAAACTTAAGTTCAAGTAATCATAATATAGCATGTCACTAGTGTGTTTGTGAAATTTGACCTTGTCTGGGGCACTGATGTTGTCATATCTTATATTTATCTCATAAGTGCACTCTCCATAGAAGTTGAGGCTTCAGGTTCCAAGTTTGATTAAATTGATAAGTTTCCTATCTGCACATATCAAGATTGATAGTTGTTACATTACAAATTGTGAAAGTAGTCTTTGAAAGGTTCTATTACTGCTAGATGTAATGAATATTTGGTGGCATGTGAATACTATTGATATATATGCGTATTGTACTTGTTTGCAAAATGAACTAACATCTCCTCCAGAGAGATATTTCTTGTTTTTCTCCCGGACAGTTCACCTTGATCATACTATGTTGATCATCATGAAATTGTTATTCATTCTTGTTACCATAGATATATTCTTATGAAAATTATATTATACTGGAAATATTTTTATTGTTCTTGTCTCGGGCAGGTTATCTTACAATATTTCATGGAGGCTACCATGGAGATGTATTTGTTTGTTCCAAATAAGTTACTATGGAAGAATGATTTATCACAACACTGGAAGAGTGTTGAAGAATGTTGTCTGCTATTTTCCTTTGTTATTGTTCTTGTTCTAGGAAGGTCACATGTGATAACTCTAGGAGGTAGTTATAGTGACAGATGCAAGAATGGAGGAGATGACTTCATCAGTGGTGAAGCAGATGGTTTCACCAAGTATCAATTATAAAGGAAGCAGAGAAAGTAAGAAGTCAAAACCATAATCCAGTTATAGAACTTTCCACCTTTGAAGAAGAAGTCAAGCAGAAAGAATAGAAGGAAGCTATGATGGAAGAATATCAATCATGAAAAATGATGTATGTTAAATTGTGCCTAAATGGATTTACAAGATAAAACATGCAGTGGATACAAGTATCGATAAATATAAGGCAAGATTTGGGGCTAGAGGATTCTCTCAGCAAGAGGGAGAAGATTAAGATGAGACGTTTCCTCTGGTTGCTAGATATACATCTATTAGAGCCATCATATCTCTAGCAGCATCAATAGGTTGGAGTTTACATCAGATGGATGTAAACATTGCCTTTCTCAATGGAGTGATTGAGGAAGAAGTATACATAAAGAAACCTCAAGGTTTTGAGGTACACCCAAGAGAAACCCATGTATGTAGATTGAACAAGGCCTTGTATGGACTCAATCAAGCTCCAAGAGCTTGGTATGCATGTATTGATAGCTACTTGACAAGACTTGGATTTTCCAGGAGTCATGTCGATCCAAATCTCTATTAAAATTTTTTGAATAATGCACCTGTGATTCTATTGTTATATGTTGATGATTTGTTCCTAACAGGTGCAGAGCCTCTCATTATTCAGTGTAAGAAGGAGTTATCCACTGAATTTGATATGAAGGATCATGGTTTCATGCACTGCTATTTAGGATTACAAGTATGATAGAAGAGTGTTGGAGTTGCAAAGCATTGGATAGTTGCAAAGCATATCTTGAGATATATTCTTGGAAAGATAACTTATGGTTTGAGAGATGCCCCAAACAATGATGTATAGTTGCATGGATTTACTAATTCAAATTGGGCAGGGAGTACAGATGACAGAGAGATTACTTCTGGTATGTGTTTCAGTTTGGGATTTGTTATGATATCATGGGCTAGTAGAAAACATAAGTCTGTTGCACTCAACACTACAGAAGTAGAGTATATTGCAGCTTGTGATGCTTGTACGGAAGCAGTGTGGCTTCGTAAGCTGGTTTCTAGATTGTTTGATCAGGTGTTGGATTTGACCATGATATATTGTGATAAGCATAGTTGTGTGAAGCTCTCAGAGAATCTGGTGTTCCATGACAGGTCGAAACACATTGAGATCAAGTACTATTTTCTTCGTGATAAAGTCCAGAGGGGAGAAGTGGTTCTCTAGTATATCTCCATTGATGAGTAGACTGCAGATATTTTGATGAAGCCTTTGTCCAAGATAAATTTTGCATACTTGAGGGACAAGCTGGGGCTCGTAGAGATTTCTCCCTTGGTTGAAAGGGAGGAGATGACTTCCTCGGTTGGGAGGGAGCTCTGATATGTGGCATCTTGGACTGTGAGTGAGTTGTGGATTTGTATCATGCTAGTATAGCTTAGAGATTGTCATACAACTTAGAGATAATGTTTTCATCATGCTAGATATGATCATGCTAGTACAACTCATATATGATACAAATGGTTGGAGTTTCTGATACAATGGCCTGAGGAGCATCGTGCTAGGACAACTTAGAGGTGGCATACAACTTAGATATGATGTATTAACATCATGCTAGATATGTCATACTAGTACAACTTAGAGATGATGTTGGTGAGCCGCATCATGATAGATATGGCCATGCGAGTACAACTTAGATGTGACATGCAGTTAAGATATGATGTATTGACATCATGCTAGATATGTATTGACATCTCTAGTATATCTCCATTGATGAGTAGACTGCGGATATTTTGACAAAGCCTTTGTCCAAGATAAAGTTTGCATACTTGAGGGACAAGCTGGGGCTCATGGAGATTGCTCCCTTGGTTGAAGGGGAGGAGATGACTTCCTCAGTTGGGAGGGAGCTCTGATATGTGGCATCATGGACTACCAATGAGCTGTGAATCTGTATCATGCTAGTATAGCTTAGAGATTTTCATACAACTTAAAGATAATGCTTGCATCATGCTAGATATGATCATGCTAGTACAACTCATATATGATACAAATGGTTGGAGTTGTTGATACAATGGCCTAAGGAGCATCGTGCTAGTACAACATAGAGGTGGCATACAACTTAGATATGATGTATTAACATCATGCTAGATATGTCATGCTAGTACAACTTAGAGACGATGTTGGTGAGCCGCATCATGCTAGATATGGCCATGTGAGTACAACTTAGATGTGACATACAGCTAAGATATGATGTATTGACATCATGCTAGATGTGTCATGCTAGTATGGCTTAGAGATGACCATACAACTTAGATATGATGCATTGGAATCATGCTAGATATGTCATGCTAGTATGACTTAGAGATGATCATATAGCTTAGAGGTGACATAGTGAGGCACTGATCTACATCATGCGAGTACAACTTAAAGGTGGCATACAGCTTAGATATGATGCATTGGCATCATGCTAGATATTTCATGCTAGTACAACTTAGAGATGATGTATATGATACTCTAGATCATGTCAGTACAACTTAGATATGATGCATTCGCATCATGCTAGTACGGATTAGAGGTGATGCAGTTGTCGATACTATTTATTTAGGATGATATCAGATGATATGATTTGATTGTTGTGGAGATTGTATGTCCCTGGACAGTAGTTGTATGGTATTGTGGTGGATGTGTTCCACTGGTAGTAATTGTGTGTCATTGGTTAGTAGCCATGTGCTACTAGGAGTGGTTTTGTACCATTGGGTAGTGGTTGTGTACTACTATGGATAGACACAGTTGTGTTCTATTGGATGGCATTGCAGAAGTTGTATGCTACTATCTAATTTCCATGGAGACTACCACTAGTGTTGGAGATGATTTTTAGCTAGATGGATAGTCAATGTGTTGGTGGATAAACATTCTCCAAGTGGAGAATGGTCTAGGCAGAACATATTGTTGGTGGACAGACATTCTTCCTATGGAGAATGGTCCAAGATGACAGATTGTTGACGTATCATGGAATGGTATTTTTCTAAGGCACAGATTCTGGCCCGATTAGGAAAATGGTTCAGGATCGATATTCTCTTGGGGCACAGTTATTGGCTTGATCAGGTTGAATAGTCCACCCCCTAAGGATATGGCATCCTGATTAGGGTGGTTGATATGGGACCGATATTTTCTAAGTCATATGGGTAGATATTGATCTCTATGGTGCATATGAACTGATTAGAAAATAGTTTGAGGTTGAAACTCCTGTAAGAATGGTTTATTTAGACCATGGCATGGATTTCAACATATGGGAGGACTAACATTATTCTAGAATGTAGGTATGGATTAGAAGAATGGTCCTTGTAGCCCATTGTGGGGATTTCAACATCTGTTGGGACAACTATTCTTCTAGGAAATATGTCTGGATTAGGAGAATGATCCCTACATCACTTTGTTGGGTGGGTGACTCATGAGAGACACTCTATTGAGTGCACTGAGTTAAACACATGGCTTATTCAGCATCATGATCAATTACTCAGATGAAGTATGACCTCGAGAGATGATGCAAACGATGATGTATGTTTATGCCAGGATGCTATCAGACAATACTGATAGTGATGATGATGCTCATGACTTGATCTGTGTGATAATGAGATAGCCTATGTGGCTATGATGATTCTACCAGCATAATAGTCGATGTGTGCTTAAGACCATTACCGTTAATACCTCCCTAGCTAGGAGGGAGTGTTGATGTTACGATAGTTGTGGGAGGTATTAACCTCCACGTGTAACCTTTGACTAGAATGGAATATTTTGGAAGTAAGGGAAACCATAAACAGATGTGTGAAAACCCTAGAAGACAGGTCATCCTAGCAGAATAAATAATATTAGAATATTATCTTCCAGAAAGACAAGTCGACTCCACAGGAAAAGGATAAACGTAAAATATAATTACCAGAAAGTCAGGTTGGCCCATCCAGAAAAGTCACTGGACAGATTAATATAAATAGAGGATGTTTTAGCTCATTTGTACACCCAGTCAGAGTGCAAGTCTTGTGGAGAGTTGCAGTTGCAGCTTCAAGGAAGAATAAGGGTATATGGTCATCTCTTGGTCTTGGTCTCTCTCTAAGTGATATTCTTGGTGATATTCTTGGTGAAACTCTTGGTGATATTCTCGGTAATACTCTTGGTGATATTCTTGCTAATTATGGTGCAAGTTTGAGAAAGTAGTGTAGTTGCAGTTGTTGTAGTTATGTATTGTACATGTTATGTGGATATGGAGACTCTCTCTCTCTTGTGTGCTACCCTTGGATAAGCAGCGCTCTACTTGTCTTGAGTTGTTGTTGCAGTTAGCAGCTAGGGTTTGTTTGTTCTTTCTAGTATGGTTTTCTGGAATAATTATGTTAAAGGTTAAGGTGCTCGAGGGTGGCTTCGTGCCTATGGATGGGTGACAATAGAGATATTATCTATGGTGAAAATGAGCACATCAATTATTTTAAAAATAATTAATATGGCCAAGTATAGCATTCCATAAAATACTATATGGAATTATACTTGTATCGTGATGAGAGAGGTATGCAACATTTTGTGTATGGAAAGATGTCCCTTTCAACTTCAGCAGTCTTCCATCTTCCATTCCAGTCATGACAACGATGTTGTCAGAATCCTTCCTTAATTAAACTTTGCCACCAAACATATGAACAAAGTGGTCTCACTATCGGATGTGCACAAGGGACAACAAGTTCCTTTGTAGCTCAGAAAGATAGAGTACATTATGTAGAAGAAAATATGAGAGTCTAGGCAACTTAAGCCTGATGGTGCCTATTCCTAAAGGTTTGAGACTTGATCTATTTGCAAAATACACTATTCCATCTACATTTTCATCGAAATCTTCAAAGAAGTATTTTATGAATGTCATGTGGGAGGTTGCACCTGTGTCAAGAAGCCATGAATCTCTCCAAGAATCAAAAGAAGTGTTAAACAAATATTCAGTTACTCCTATATTGCAATGGGCAACAATGTAATGAGTAGGTGCTTTACCTTTCGCTAGTTCTAAAGTTTTACCCATGTCTTCTTTAATCTTCTCACATGGAACTCTATAGTCATTCGCTTCATGTGACCCATTCCTTCTGAAATGGGTACAATGAAGATCATATCTTTGATAGAGATTATTCCAACTCCCCTTACATTTGAGCTTCTTCTTTATGTGTCTTATATTATTGCCTCTATATTGTCCATCAAAGGAAATGCTTTCAAAACTGAAGGAAGGATTACTTGAATCCCCGAAAGATGGAGTACTTGAAGCCCCAAAGGTAGATGCACTTGTTGATACAAGAGAATGCATTTTCATAAACAACATGCATTCATAACATGCATTTTTATAAATAAAAAGTATCTTTGCCACACTAGCAAAGGGCGTGATATGCCTCTTCTCCTCCACAAACAAAGCTCTCGATGAGCGTTCTCTAGATTGTTTGGTTGTCTGGGTAGATAGCCTTCTTGGCATGGTTGGAATGTTATGGCATGGCGTGATGTGGCGTATTAAATTAGATGACATGTCTCATAAAATAAATCCCAAATCTGTCATCGTCCACTTTGGGTGAAAACAAAGGCATAAAATAGGGTTTACATGGCCTGAAATGACCAGTCACAGGGCTAGTCGTGCATAAGCCAAATCACAAAGGTCACAACTCATAAAAACTCCTATAATAGATGTATTTTTTGGTTCAGGATCTATGTAGTAAAATATAACTATCGAATGTAGGTCCATGTAGGTGAAGTATTGTACAGGAAACTCTGCGTAGAGGCTTTCAGGATGGTAAACGAGATCCTGACTCTTCTTCAGGAAGATAAGGGTTTATGCATTGTGAGTTTTCCAATGTGCAATGAAAATCTAAATAATAATTAATGAATCACTGATTTAAATGGGGAAGAGGTGTCAATGTCGCCACCGACTGAGAATGTAGATGGATCCTACGGTGTTGTAAAAGATTCAGATAGTTCATTTCGTGAAGGTAAAGGGTCGAAGAGAGTAGTAACGATAGGAGAAATCATTTACACATAATAGGGTTTATGAAAGAGACTAGGGTTCATGCAGATGGAGGATAGTAATATTTGGATCTCAATACTAGAAACCTAACACGTGTGAATAGTTAGACTAAAACATAGACTGGATACACACAAAGGAACTGCATACATGCAAGAAGACAGGGAATCAAACATAGAAGGTAGAGGGACTTGCATGAGCCATTTTATTCATGCAAGAAGAGACTTGTTCCATTTCCTTCATCCCTATCTATAAATCGTTTCCTATGTTGTCATTTTGGTATCTCGGGTGGGGGTTATCTCTTTACAAAATAGTTTGCAACTCGGGCAGGATTATGGGAGAATGCAAGACAAAAGTAGGGGAAATGTTGAGATGGATCTCAACCTTAAATTATTCACTTCTATCATCCAAAGGTGAAAAGGATTCCTAGGAAGACGAGTAATTGTTCAAGGGGAAAGTCCCTATAGAAGCCAAGCGGGAGGTAGAGGAGATAGAGAGGGAAGTTTGAGATAAGAAGCAGCCCTCTCGGATGAGAATATTTTGCAGGAGGTTGGGGGTCGTGTTAAAGACCCAAATTATTCAAGGACTAGGAAGACAACATTTTTCAAATTGGTAGAGACTTTTTGGATGGTAAAAATGTTAGTTATGCAAGATCTTGGTAATACAAGGGTGGATCTCTAGGATATTTTCCACAAAATTAAATTTTTGAGGGAAATTTCGAAGCCATGTGTAAAGTGGTGTTTGGAATTGGTATCTTTGTTTCATAGGTTTGTGAGGAGGCAGGCACTTCCAAGTAGCAGAAGACATCTTCATTCTCAGGAGGCGCTTGTGCAAACCCCATTATCCTTAATGATGACCCTCAATCTATTGAAATTGCTCAAGAATAGAGTTTGGAGGCTGACATGTTGGTTGATGCTTTTAGAGAGGATAGACCTCAATATTCTCATGCTTGATCTCTAGTTTGTTTTGTCTCTCTTAGTTTTAATGATAGTATGGATAGTCATAGGTAGTTTAACCAGGTTTATAGACTCTTTGTAAATGTTTTTCACAAAACTCAGATAAGATGGTCATGAACAATTATGATGAATCTCTCTGGTAGGGGTATTGGTTTCCCTCAAGGTACACCCCTACCAGAGACTACTATAATTTTTTTATGTACGTAATTTAAGGATTTAGCGATGGTTTTTAGCTTTAAAAAAACAAATTATTAATGTAACTATTTGTATAATATATAAATAATGATGAGGTTCATGATTAGTGTAAGTTTATTTTATAGTTTTCTAATCATAAGAGTAAAAACCATGTATATATAAATTGTTATCAACCTAATTTCACTCCCCTACTTTGTCAGGAGTATTTTCATCCTTATACATCCTTTTGACAATCTGTATCCCTCATTTATATTGTTTCCATCGTCATATGACCTCAATTTTGCCACACTATTCAAGTCGAACTTCCAAATTTGACCAAAACACCAATGTGTAGCATTTGCCTCATTTTTTGCACACATGATACACACTTCAAAGTTTTAATTCCATGCATTGGCCCCAGAAACAAAAAATAAATTTTTTTTTACTCAATAATGGTATGCACCTTCCAAAAACAACGAAGTGGCCTAAAATGGACCTTACCAATCTGTTAATTCTAAAAGTAACATTTGATCCAATCTTCAATAATTATCCTTATCCCACTACTTCATCAATGCAATGGTATCATTCACATTGAAGTTAGATCTAGAAAAGTTCCATCTATTCTCCTATAAATAAAGACATTGAAATCACCCATTTCATCCATGCATACATTGCAAGATTATGCTGCCAAAATTCCTTTAGAAAGAGCGACACACCCTTAGGTTAGGTCTTTCTACCATCAAGGAATACTTATTTATCACTTAAATATTGGAGTGGAGCATACAAGGAGGCAAAGAAACATCCTTTGAGGTGGCTTTGGAACCCACCTTATTCAACTATGTTAAGGTGGTTTAATGTAATTCTATTGTTTCCATTCTTAATATAATTCGTTGCATTCTTTATTGTATTTTATGCTTTGAGAATATGGGATACATGTTGTTTGATTTACTTTCTTTGGAACGAGATAGAGTAGGGAATGATATACTTTACTTGGATTTTTAGTTTACTTCCATTTTATCTACTACTGAATAAACACAACCATTAAGTAGGTGCTTTCTAGTGCATATTGGTAATAGACCACCAATACCAAATTGATGAATCCATCAAGGATGAAACCCTTGTTTTCATCATTGGTTGTGTGTAAGGTGGTTTATCGTAAGTCTATTGTTTCCATTCGTAATATAATACTTTGCATTCTTTATTGTATTTTATGCTTTGAGAATATGGGATACATGTTGTTTGATTTACTTTATTTGGTGCGAGATAGAGTAGGGAATGATATACTTTACTTAGATTTTTAGTTTACTTCCATTTTATCTTCTACTGAATAAACACAACCATTAAGTAGGTGCTTTCTAGTGCATATTGGTAATAGACCACCAATACCAAATTGATGAATCCATCAAGGATGAAACCCTTGTTTTCATCCTTGGTTGTGTGTATGGCCAATTACGGTTTCATGGTAGGATGGTCTCCCTTGCATCTTAGTTGTTTTATACTTGTTGCAGTACTTGTTTTCAAGTGAAGTGGGCTATAAACCCTTACTTTTGGCCTCGATTGTGAACATTTTTTTTATCTTTTTCAAAAAAAATTCACTGCATTGTTTCTCTTGCATAAACCACATGACCACATTTTTCCAGAGATCAACTAAAACACCGTGGATTTTTGGCAAATTTTTGTGTCCTATTTCAATTTCCAAATATTTTCCATATGTCCCAGTTTTGAAAATTTTCTAATCTATCTGTGTTTTCCCTCTACTATTATGTTGCCAAATTTTAGTTGTGTTTTCAAATTTTCCTCACAGACATTGAAGGTGAAGAAAAGGGTTTTATACCCTTAATATTTGTTTCTTTAGGGTTATGCTTGGAAACTTAACCTCTTTATGTTCCAATTGTTATTTTAGAATCTGTTTTTAGGAATATTTTTCCTTTTTATTTGCTTAAAATCACTTTAATATTAGTTAAGGAACAATTATTTTCCCTTTAAAGTTTTATTCATTTTCTTTGCAAATATTAGGGTTTTTTCCATTTCATTTTTCTTGCATCTGTTAGCATTTAAATCCCTTGTTTATTTTTTGGTTTCTTGAAGTGCTTTATTATTGGAAATTAACTTGATTGAGAAAAACATCCCCTAGATTTAGTATTAATCATCTTTGTGTTATTTTTGTTATTTTTGTCATTTTGAATTTCATTCAAAGATTGCACTAGCCATCATTTAAGTCATGTTTGAAACTTTTCTTGGTTGGATGATTGTAAAAGTGTATCTTTTAACAAATTGAAAGGGTCTCTTTTTTGCTCAAAGAAAAAGAAACCCTTTTTTCTAGTATTTGATATAGTTACTTTTTCAGTTCGTGCACTTTCATTTTCATCTTTAATTTAAAGTTACTTTTAAACAACCATTTATTTGTTGTACAAACCACAAGTCCACACATACCACAATTTAAACATACTTGGTTCATGACATCAAGTTCAACCCTAGAAGCAACAGTCTAATTAAACCAAATAAAATTCCTCACTCGAGGACTAAAAACAAACTTGTAGTTATGTTAGAGTTGTTAGAAAGTCATCCAAACAATTCACCATAACCTTATACATTGAGACGTGTTTGTTTTCCTTTAGGGTACTTTAAAATCCTTTCTATCAGATACAACTCAAAACCTATTTGGAAATAGGTGCACTCTTCAGAGTGGATAATGCCACGGTTGGGGTCAAAGTTTTGATTAAGTCTCTGAGCTCTTTCATATGAAAAATCCCGTGACAGATTCATTTCAGTTTGAACACAAGATAACATGGTGCATGTATATGTGAAGTTGTAGTTTAGTGGCTAGTCATCCTTGTTGACTAGACCCTCCAGTCGACCAAACAAGTCAATTGTGTAAGTTGAGTATAGGAGTTGGTTGAATAGATAGCGAAGCAGTTAAGAAGTTGTAATCGGTAAGTAACTGCAGACACAAGTATATATATATATATATATATATATATATATATATATATATATATATATATATATATATATATATATATATGTGTGTGACTATGTAACAGAGAAATGGTTGGTTGTTATTATACATAATAAAGGGCATATTGTTGGTTCTCCCACTACTTTGTGTATGTTTCCATGTATGGTGGGAGAGGAAAATCAATAACTACATAAAAAACTATGCAAGGAGGATTTGAATGACGTTAGCAAAATCTCACACACGGTTCTTCACAAAAATGCACAGATGATTCCTAGAATCCATTCTAGAGGAATTATGTGAATACATTAACCAATCATCTAATGTGCAAGTCGTTGAAATATTGTAACTGCAAAGAGTATTCTATTTATTATTGAGTCATTTACTTCTAGATCAATCCCCTTTTGTGGATTGATCATGTCGAGGCTTATGTATGAACAAATCCCCTTTTGTGGATTGGTCAAACCCTGATTATATCATGCTAATTAAGAAGTCGGTCCCCAAGCCTAATTAAAGTGGTTATAACCACTAAGTGAAGAGGTCGGCCTTGCTTGATGAAGAGACACCTCCCTGGCACCTCCCATCTAGTATAAATAAGTGAGGAGTGTTCCTCATTTGTTCACTCACTCAAGACACTCATCTAGTGCGCAAATTTGAAGGAAGTTGCAGTTGTCGAAAGAAGGAGAGAGAGGTGCATTGCTCAATCTTGGATATTCTCTAGTGTTTAGTTTATTATCTTGGTATTGTATTGGCAATCTATATTAAGGAAGTTTTTGTTGGGTTTTCTCCCCCATGAGGATTTCCCAGGATAAATGTTGTGTACCTTGTGATTGTGTTTCTTTCAATGATCTTGCTTATGCTATTATTGTCTAGTAAATTGAAAAGAACTTAATAGAAGCTCTAAATTTAACATGGTATCGGAGCTTGATTGAATAGAGCACCTTTCATTGGGTAACCAAAAAAGTCATTGTTGTCATACAAGAAAATTAGGGTTTTTTATTGAATGAGAATTTCATCCTAAAAACCATTCAGGGAAGTGCACCCTAGCCTAGCAAACTCATTGGCACCTTGAGCGCACCTTTTTAGTGGCCAGAGCTTCCAGAAATTCAAACCCTAGTTTTGGATGGTACTAGAAAACCAGGAAACCAGAACCAGTACCAGAAGTACCAGTCCAAAAATGGCGCAGGTAAAGTTTCAAGGGGTAAAACTTGAAATTTATGAAAACAAACAGCTCCAACCTACTCGCCTCAACCCAACGCATCTAGTCCCTGGATCATAATTCTAAAATTTTAAAGTTGAAAAATTAGGGTTTCCTCATAAAACCCCTAAGTTGATGTTGCAATTGTAGTACCAGTTGCAATTACAACTGCAGTACCATTTGCAGTGAAAGTTTATTGTGAAGGGTTGGGACTGTTGTGATATTTTCCTAGTGCACCTTACCCTAGCAAGATACTATCAGAGGTATGTACTTACATGTGTTTAAAATGCATTATTATCATAAAGGGTACTTGCAGGAGAGGGGATATTTTGTCATGGATCCATAAGGATCTCAGATCCAGCAAGTTCGGAGGAAAAATGCACCTCAGGTTTGATCATTTTATATGCATCTATTTGTTATGAAATTATCTTGACATCTAGGTTGTATGTTGAAGTTATGAACATCATGCGAACCCTTGGTCAAATTAAAGACACAGTATTTGATTGAGATTAGAGTTTATTCTCTAACTTATACTTCTATCAAGATAGAATATTGTCCTAGTACAGAGGACAGGTTGAAGAAAGCACTTGTCATCTTGAGTGAAGGAGACTTGAAAGAAAATCAACACACTCATTTTTTAGGACAAGACTCCAGGTTCCAGGTTTGTTTGACTAAGTTGATAAGATTCAAAATTGCACATGACAAGTTGATAACTATCTCATTACACGTAAACACTATAGTTGATGTAGCAGTCTTTGAAAAGTATTATACTTGGTAGCATGTGAGCATATTGAGATAAATGCTTATTGTAATCATTTACCAAATACAACTAGCATCTCCTCCAGGAGAAACTTCTTGTGTTGGTTCCAGGTTACCATGGAGGAATGTTTGATCACAACACTAGAAGAGTGTTGATCTCATTTCATATTGTATTTATTACTTTTGATCTTTGTTCCAGGTAGGTCACAAGTGATAGCTCTAAAGGAGCTATTGTGACAATTATTCATGCTATTGTTTTATTAATATTATCAAAAGAGTATTATTCTTACTTGTTGTTTTAAGTTGACCTTGTTTCAGATCATAGGTGATAACCCTGAGGAAGCTATAGTGAAGGTTGCAGAAGGCAACATATTAGATGAGACATGAAGCAGACTATGTACATGACCATATACATTCATGTACCAAAGAAGATGAAGAAGAAGATATCTTTTGAGATCCATAGTATCTCATATGGAGATTGATTGTAAGGAGCAGAATGCTCCAAAGATGACCAAACATTAGAACAAGAACTCACAATAGACTTGTTCAAAGGATAATGAAGTCACCTTGACAGGAAGTTGAACTCGTTTGAAGTATGACTCATATTTTCATATTAAGACTTGGTATTCAACACCAAGTATATCCTATAAGAGATGATGAAGTCCTTGTAGACTCAGAAGAAATCAAGATTCATAGTAAGCCTGATCTCAGAAAGGATCATATGAAGAGACATCTTCCAGGACTGGGAGACAGATGCCATAAGAATATTATACCGTAGCTTCAGAGACTTCTAGGAGACACGAAATCCTTGGAAGATTCCCTTGTTTCAGTGACAGAGAAGGAAGCTAATTAGAAAGACTAGGATATGGATTTTTTCGTGAGACTAGAAGGGAAATCAGTGTTGAATTACAAGATTGATCTAACAGATCAAGCATGTTTTAGATGTACAAATACTGAATTGTGTCCAGATGATTCTCCCAGCAATAGGGAGAAGACTATGACGAGACACTTACTCCATTAATTGAGGAAATAGTTACAGTATTCATGAAGACAACCAGAACAACCATGATTCATATACAGTATGATATGCAGGGGGAGAAATCCCCATATTTAAAATTGAGGGGAAGATGGTGCAGTCGAGGTATGGAAACATGACTACAATAGCAGATAGATTTACCTCCATGAAAAGAGAAGAGTTATCTTTCAGTGTTAGTTCTTGAGCCACTCTCAGTTTCAGATGAATTTTTTTCGTGATAGAGTAGAGGAGTTACTGTCATATTTAAGCAACCATAGTGAGAATGGAGAAGTCATTCTTAGCTTCAGATTAGTTGCAGGTGCAAAGTCCCAATTCCAGAAGGAACAGTTGCAGAAAGAGTAGAGGACATACTCTCAAGGAGTGAGACAGATAGTGCTTTACAAAAAGCACATGGAGCTAGCACATGATTGTGCATATTAAGTTGCAACTGAACAAGTGTACCAGCTCGATACAATGTGACGTGAAATTTTGGTTTCAAAATACAAGACTCATGTCCGCGAGATGAAGCAAGCTCCTAGAGCTTGGTATGAAAGAATTAATAGTTTCCTATTAAGCTTGGGATTTACCAAGAGTAAAGTTGATTCTAACCTTTACTTCAAGTTTATGAATGATGAGTTAGTTATATTGTTATTTTATGTGGATGACTTATTCTTTACTGGAGAAGAAAAACTCATCACAGATTGCAAGAAGAAGATCGCTACAGAATTTGAGATGAAATACCTAGGACTGATGCACTATTTCCTAGGTCTCGAAGTTTGGTAGAGCCCAAAGATCTTCCTTAACCAAGGGAAGTATGCAATTTAAATATTGAAGAGGTTTGATATATTGGAGTGTAAATCCATGAACACACCCATGGAAACAAACTTGAAACTCCTAGTTGATACTTCGTCGGAATTGGTTGATGCTACGTGGTACAGACAGATAATTAGATCGTTGATTTATTTGATGAATACCATGCCAGATATATGTTTTGTTGTGAACACCTTGAGTCAGTATATAGTAGAGCCCAGACGTGTTCACCTTGTTGTTACAAAACATGTGATGAGATACCTTAAGGGTATGTTGGACTTTGGTCTCAGTTATAATGGATATCATGTATTCAGACTGACTGTTTATACTGATTCAGATTGGGCTGGAAGTTTTTTTGATAGAAAGAGAACTTCAGGATGTTGTTTTTGTCTGGGGTCAGCCATGATTTCATGGTAGAGTAGGAATCAATCC
The DNA here is from genome assembly GCA_009831015.1 of Picea engelmannii. Lineage (NCBI taxonomy): Eukaryota > Viridiplantae > Streptophyta > Pinopsida > Pinales > Pinaceae > Picea > Picea engelmannii. The sequence goes on from ML791315.1 coordinate 222,398, forward strand.
AGTATTTCTCTCAGCATGGCAGAAGCAGAATACATTGCAGCATGTTCCGCTAGTTGTGAATCCATATGGCTTTGTATGTTGTTGATAGATCTATTTGATCTGGAGATGGAATCCACCATGATTCTATGTGATAACCAGAGATTCATAAAGATGACAGAGAACCCTGTGTTCCATGACAATTCAAAGAACATAGAAATATGGTATCACTACATTTTTGATATGGTGCAGAGAGGAGCCATAAAGCTCCAATATGTTGGCATAGATGAGCAGGTTGCATATGTGTTGACCAAGCCTTTGTCTCGTGTAAAGTCTGAGCACTTTCAAGACAAGCTTGGTATAGTCTGAAAGAACCTCCCTAGAAAGGTGGAGTGATGTTGATGATACTATGGTATCCTAACCAATAGCGGGTATCTGAGTTAGGATTTTATATCCTAGGGGACTGATCATCCCTAGACAGATCTTGAAGGTCTGGTAAGGATGGTTTGTTAGAGTACCTATGCATGTACATGCTATATATGGTCAGTAGTGGTAGCTCCATTAGGATTTTATATCCTAGGGAATATTTTGATTCCTGGGAAGATTCTTTGGGTCTGTCAAAGTACCATGTGGTAGCTCCGTTAGGAGTTTATATCCTAGGGAATATTTTGATTCCTAGGTAGATCCTTTGGATCTGTCAGAGTACCACAAAATTTTGTTGCGCCTACCTCATTCTATTTCATATGATCTCGATGTTGATTCCAGCCTCGTGCTGAAGATTTCCAGCTTCATACTGATGTTGATGTGGTTCCAGCCTTGTGTTGAATATTTCCAGCTTTGTGTTGATGTTGATGTGGTTCCAACCTCGTGTTGATGATTTCCAACCTAGTGCGGATGTTGATGTTTTTCCAGCCTCATGTTGATGTTGATGATGCTCCAACATCTTGTTGATTTTGATGATGTTCCAACCTCATGTTGATGATTTCTAGCCTCCTGTTGATGTTGATGTTTGATCCGTAGGATCTTTTAATGACTTATGGTTGAGTTTTAATTTTTCATGCATTAATTAACCACTTGAGAAACTTAGTGAAGGAATGAGGAAATAAGAGGAATTATGACAGCCATATATACATTTGCAGATCTGAAATGAAAGAATAAACAACAAACCATAACACGCAGATTGATAATGGAGTTCGGCACAACTTTGCCTACATCTCTAGGCCTTTTCTCTGTGGGGGAGGCTTCTTTATTACTGTTCAAAAGCTCAAAAGTACATCACTACAATTCCAAATGGCTACAATACTAATCTGGTCATGTTCTTCCAGATCTCTAGAACCCTGTAAAGAAAACGGCACGCAAAACAGACGTCCGGAGCTTCCAGAAATGGTCCGACAGCGTCTCCTCCTCAAAAACTTCTCTGCATAAAAATGGCTTTTGCTTGACTTTTCTTCAGCATAAACTTTGTTCTGACTGCTCCAATGGCTTCAGAGCGTCCAAAATCCCCTATCTGGGCTCTTTCGACACCTCAATCGGTCGAAAAACGAAGAAGTTAGGCCTCCTGGAAGTCTTCCTCTTCACTCTTGATGTCTCTGCATCTACAAATTGCACCCCTCTGCTCAGAACCTGGCACACACGCAATAAATAGCGTGAAAACCAAGCACACACGTGCAACTGAATAACTATGCAAACTGTAGGATGGTTAGGGCACCTCCAGCCCCTAACCGCCTAGCACTCGGGCACATGGGTCCATGTGACCACGCGCATTTCCAAAAAGGGCTCCATCCCAAGAAAATAGAAATGCAACATGTGGCGGGTCGTTTTACACAACCGTTGAAACCAACACCAAACTCCCGCTCTAAAATTTAAGGTCATATGGCGCACATACAACCGTGGCTATTCCCGTTTGAAATCCAAACTTGTGCGCTTCGTACACATATCGGTCACATGGCATATTATATAAGACCGCGGGCTTTGTAAGTTGTTTGAAACATGTAAATCCCACGCGTGCACCATGCAATATGGCTGTGGTCATATATGAAAATAGCACGCGACCAAGGGCTGGGGCTAAGCCATGGCCCGGTCGCGGCCCAAACCATATCTACAATCAAATTTAAATATAATGCGGACCACATATATAATAAGCAACAATCGATGGTGTATTGGTCGGGCGGACTTTGGTAAAGCTTAGCCGATGGGGGAGGTCCAGGGGTTGAACCCCACGGACTCCAATAAAATTTTACAAACCAAATAAAGGGGGTGCCATGTGGCAGCCCATGACTGCGCCACGTGGCACCATAACATTTGCCAAGAAATTGCCACGTGTCGTCAACTGATTCGACCAACTACCAGCCAATCAAACTGCCCCATAAATTTTACCACGTCATCGTATGGATTCTGCCACGTCACCTGTACGGCCTCTGCCACGTCAGCCTGTACAGACTGCCCAGTCAGCAATTTGTTTTACCTGTTTGACTTATCGGACAGAATGCGATATCTTCTCCATACGGAGCCCGTTTGACAAAGTAAATATACCGCCGGAATCAGGAAGACGAGATGGACGCAATGGCACTGGTTTCATTGCATTCCAAACACTTTCATTTTTGAGCATTTTTCAAGCCCTGTCAGGCTTCTGCATCCGATTTCGGATCACACCTCCCCACAATAAGATCTTTTGGTCCCCAAAAGGTTACTGACCAGTCAACAAGCTCGGGATAGGCCACCCGGCTTGCTCTCTGTCTCTGAACTCTGTTCTGTGCACCTGTCTCATCAAGATCAACTGTAACACAATCATGACAACTGACAGTATATTGTTAGCCATTTGAACCCTATTACATCTTACTGAAGCTACTATCATCCATGCAGAAAACATTGCTAATGACAGCATCAACAAGACGACTGCAAATGAACTGATATACTTTAGATATCTGCACGACATGAGCTTATCTTGAAGCAACTTATGATTGATTTTCCATTCAACAACCATATTTTGTTCTTGCTTAAGATCAATTACTTCA
>ML791315.1:226433-240336 GCA_009831015.1 Picea engelmannii
CTTTTTCCCTTTGAAGAATCACCCAAAACTGGTCGCTTCCGTTCCAAGTAATCTTCGTACAAGACTTTCACCATCTCCGACATGGCAAGGAATGTTTTCCGGAATTCTTTCTCATCTTGAGAAATCCCTTCTTCCGATGCCATCTTCTCGCTGTGAGAATCTCTTTTTCTCAATCCAATTGATGGATTCTCTGCAACAAGCTCGCCTTCACCACGTTGTAGCTTTTCCCTGGTTAACATGCAAAACTCAAATCCAAACGTCAACTAGCTCTGATACCACTTGATCCGTAGGATCTTTTAATGACTTATGGTTGAGTTTTAATTTTGCATGCATTAATTAACCACTTGAGAAACTTAGTGAAGGAATGAGGAAAGAAGAGGAATTATGACAGCCATATATACATTTGTAGATCTGAAATGAAAGAATAAACAGCAAACCATAACATGCAGATTGATAACGGAGTTTGGCACAACTTTGCCTACGTCTATGGGCCTTTTCTCTGTGGGGGAGGCTTCTTTATTTATGTTCAAAATATCAAAAGTACATCGCTGCAATGCCAAATGGCTACAAGACTGATCTGGTCATGTTCTTCCAGATCTCTAGAACCCTGCATCAAAATGGATTTTGCTTGACTTTTCTTCAGCATAAACTCTGTTCTGACTGCTCCAATGGCTTCAGAGCGTCCAAAAACCCCTATCTGGGCTCTTTCAGCACCTCAATCGGTCGAAAAACGAAGAAGTTAGGCCTCCTGGAAGTCTTCCTCTTCACTCTTGTTGTCTCTGCATCTACAAATTGCACCCCTCTGCTCAGAACCTGGCACACACGCAATAAATAGCGTGAAAACCCAGCACACGTGTGCAACCGAATAACTGTGCAAACTGTAGGATGGTTAGGGTGCCTCCAGCCCCTAATCGCCTAGCACTCGGGCACATGGGTCCATGTGACCACGGGCATTTCCAAAAAGGGCTTTGTCCCAAGCAAATAGAAATGCAACATGTGGCGGGTCATTTTACACAACCGTTGAAACCAACACCAAACTCCTGCTCTAAAATTTAAGGTCATATGGCGCACATACAACCGTGGCTATTCCCGTTTGAAATCCAAACTTGTGCGCTTCGTACACATATCAATCACATGGCATATTATATAAGACCGCGGGCTTTGTAATTTGTTTGAAACATGTAAATCCCGCACACGCACCATGCAATATGGCTGTGGTCATATATGAAAATAGCACGCGACCAAGGGCTAGGGCTAAGCCCTGGCCCGGTCGCGGCCCAAACCATATCTACAATCAAATTTAAATATAATGCGGACCACATATATAATAAGCAACAATCGATGGTGTATTGGTTGGGCAGACTTTGGTAAAGCTTAGCCGGTGGGGGAGGTCTGGGGGTCGACCCCCACAGACTCCAATAAAATTTTACAAACCAAATAAAGGGGGTGCCACGTGGCAGCCCATGACTGCGCCACGTGGCACCATAACATTTGCCAAGAAATTGCCACGTGTCGTCAACTGATTCGACCAACTACCAGCCAATCAAACTGCCCCATAACTTTTGCCACATCATTATACGGATTCTGCCACGTCACCTGTACGGCCTCTGCCATGTCAGCCTGTACGGACTGCCCAGTCAGCAATTTTTTTTCCCTGTTTGACTTATCGGACAGAATGCGATATCTTCTCCATACGGAGACCATTTGACAAAGTAAATATACCGTCGGAATCAGGAAGACGAGACGGACGCAATGGCAGTGGTTTAATCGCATTCCGAGCAATTTCATTTTTATGCATTTTTCAAGCCCTATCAGGCTTCTGGATCCGATTTCGGATCAATGTTATTCCAGCCTCGTGTTGTGATGATGATGCTCCAGCCTCTTGTTGTGATGATGTTGTGATTATTATGCTCCAGCCTCAAGCTATGATTACATTGTGATGATGTTTCCCCAGCCTCGTGTTGTTGATACTTTAGCTTCATGCTAAATATGTTGATGATGATATTTCATCTTTCATGTTGAAGATGACGATGATGTTATTTTAGATTTTATGTTGAAGATGTTGATGATGATACTTTAGCCTCATGCTAAAGATGTTGATGATGATGTTTTAGCCTCATGCTAAAGATGTTGATTATATTACTTTAGCCTCATGCTAAAGAAGATGACGATGTTACTTTAGCCTCATGCTAAAGATGATGATGATGATGTTACTTTATCCTCACACTAAAAATGATGATGATGTTACTTTAACCTCATTCTGATGAGAATGATGGTGTTACTCCAAATCCATGCTGTGAACGATGATGATGAGAAAAACTTCCGATGATTTATAGATATGCCAGTCAGTGTTCTAGATGGTGTTATTGTTGCTTCCCTCTCTCTCTCTCTCTTGATGATGTTGTATTGAGTTGTGTCAGTAGAATACCCTTCTTGTTAAGGGGGAGTGTTGAAATATTGTAAATGAAAAGAGTATTCTATTTATTATTGAGTCATTTACTTATAGATCAATCCCCTTTTGTGGATTGATCATGCCGGGGCTTATGTATGACCAAATCCCCTTTTGTGGATTGGTCAAACCCTAATTATATCATGCTAATTAAGAAGTCACCCCCCAGGCCTAATTAAAGTGGTTATAACCACTAATTGAAGAGGTTAGCCCTGCTTGATGAAGAGACACCTCCCTAGTGCCTGCCAGCTAGTATAAATAAGTGAGGAGTGTTCCTCATTTGTTCACTCACTCAAGTCACTCATCTAGTGCACAAGTTTGAAGGAAGTTGCAGTTTTCGGAAGAAGGAGAGAGAGGCGCATTGCTCAGTCTTGGATATTCTATAGTGTTTGGTTTATTGTCTTGTATTGTATTGGAAATCTATATTAAGCAAGTTTTTGTTGGGTTTTCTCCCCCATGAGGGTTTACTAGGATAAATGTTATGTACCTTGTGATTGTGTTTCTTTCAGTGATCCTGCTTATGTTATTATTGTCTAGTAAATTGAAAAGAACTTAATAACAGCTCTAAATTTAACACAAGCTCACTCCAAATGAATAGTTAATGCTCAAAATAAAAAATGGAAGCTGGAAAAATTTAAATGAGTGGTCCGAAAGAATTTTCCACGACTACATCGAAGAAGAATAAATCAAGGATAAACCATCAGTCGAAACTATAAAAGACAAATTTTATACCGACTTGCACGACAGTTTTCTTTATATTGTTCTGTCCCTGTTGCACAAATTTTTACTAGTCAAAGGAGTTGGAGACATTGTTGGATATCGACCCATCTTGGGTAATCCTCCACCAAATTAAAATTGGAAAGAAAAGAAGTACAAGTGGGAATATTTCTTAGAATCTAATCGCAAAGACATGTGTGAAGCCTGGGATTACTTCCTGAAGAAATGAGAACAACAAAAATGGTTAATACTGCTAAATTCGAGTAAGTTGGGCCAACAGTGGGGGGTTCGATGATCCGTGAAATTCTATTAGCCGAGTTGACCACACCAAAATAGATAATGTCTGAAGCAAGGAGGAAGATAATTGAAATTAGAGATTCGTCAGAATCAAGAGGGCGGATTGTACGACATATGAAGATCCATAAACCCTCAACTGACATCTAGAAATTGGAGTGGGATAAAAGGAAAAATAGGTGATAAGAGATTCGAAATGAGAGGGATCCCCAAAGTTTGAATAGTAAACACCCCTGGGGGTGGAAGATCATTGGAGCATGTGAGTAATTTGAGTCAAGTGGAATCTGACCAAACTTGGAAATAGAAGCAAACTCGATGGTTCCTAGGAGGGATGTGAGTTTGAATTGAGCAAGGGAGCCAGTGGCTCCCATCAAGAAATCAACATAGTCGATAGTATGGAAATTGATGAATTGGGACTTGAGATTCAACATTCTCCTAGAATCCCTAATCTGTGTATTACAAACTTCCTCTGTGAAAGACTTCATATTGATAACCAATCTTCAAAGGTGTGGTGCAAAGATGATAGAGATGGTCACATAAGAGATACACTTATGATTGAAGAACAAGAAACTAATCAAAATCAAGTAGAGGATATACTCCTCCATACAAGAGATCTCACAAACTCTACCCCCATACTGAACTTAATTGTTGAGGAATAATCCAAATCAACAGACAACAAAAATGAATCGATGCAACCTTCTAGAGAATGATTCATCGAGTATATAGACAAGGTTTTTCAAACAAATGACATAATCCATGTAGGATAACAAATTCAACTAGCATTGGAATACGATTTGACTGAAGATCAGTAGCATATTGTACTAGTCGAGTCAAACATTCATAGTTCGACCCCTCAAAACAAAATCGTAGCAACTTCCCATTTGATTCCTGTAAGAAATAAGAAAAATCAAACTCTTGCGATAATCCTAGTTTCTAAACCCCCCAAGAAAATTACAATGGGTATCAATTACATACCCATATACGAGGGACACATAGATCCCAAACAACATTGGTTTATTTGTGAGAAATTATGAGACACAACCAACATCACAGATGAAGCTAAGAAAATGGCACAATTGAATGTCTCTCTTCAAGCCAGGGCCCTCACCTTGTTCATGAACTTTACAGATAACCAAATAAGGTCAAATGTGGATATAAAGTAAAATTTCCTCACATTTTTCAAGACTCGAGACATCATCCACCTGGCTAGGAAGAAGCTAAAAGAAATCAAACAAAGTCCGGGCGAAACTATTCGAGAATATGATAAGAGATTCAAATATTTACTGAGTCAAATTCCTTATATCATAGACGAAAAACTCCTCATCCAGTAGTACATAGCAGGACTACTACAGAAAATCAGAGCTTTGCTACGGATTTACGACATTGAAACATGTGAGGATTCTCTAAAAAAATCACAGCGTATAGAGACAGATGATGAAGGACTGTCGACTTCACCAGCGATGGAGAAAATGGTAGAAGAAAAACTCGAAGTGCTACAATAGTCTCTAAAAAACATGTCCATTGCACGAAACAAACTCCGGTGCACCATTTTCTCCAGTGAAGGGAACACAAAAGAATATTGTAAATTTAACGATGCATTGGATCCAACTGTCTGACATATTCAAATAGAAATATTATGTGATATTTTCCAATGTATGAAAAATCATGCAACCATGGACTACCCACACAATCTAAGAAATTCCATAACATAATGGTGTCACATTTGCGAAGAGAATAATCACTCTACACAAGAATGTCAGCTAAATGGAGAAAAAAAAAAAGTAAATATTCATGCAATATACCACAAGAAAACTATTGACTAGAATGTTGACCAAGGAGGAGGAAATGGATATAGAAGTCATGGTCATGGGGGCTACCAAGGAAGAGTAGGATATAGAGGTGGACGCGGTCAAATAGGTCTAGGACGTGGTCGGGGATGATTTTATTATTTTAATTGTTGGAAATATGACCATATAATCCCCGACTACCCTATTAAGGATAGAATCGACCTCAAATTCTGCAAAATTTGTGGAGTGGGTGATCACTCACTCAAAGACTTCCCAATAGTATTGGAGAAAGTTATGAACAAAAAAAATGTGAACCTATTACACATTGTTCCTAATAAAGAACTATTAAAGTCAAAAAATCCCCATGTTGTAACCAGATTAGGTGTGGGTGAAGACATTTATCGAGAATCACCAACTTGACAAAGGGTATATCGAAATGTGTACCCCAACCTAGAACAAGAAGAAAATATTATGCGAGAAGTGTTGAAATTCTTCAAAAACATCGACCAGGACAAATTAAATGGAAATAGGGGAGGACATCAAAACACTTTAGACATTGTCTTAGATGAATTTCTCCAACTACTAAAGGAAAACTAGTTGATCAAGTGCTTGATTGACCTACTGAACATTTTAAAAGAATATAAAGAGGATTAAAGACCATATAAAAATCTTCGACAATTGTCACGGGAAAAACACATGAAAAACTATGATCCCCAAGTAAACATCAATATCAACAGACATATGATTAAACAAGTCATAAACAAATTTGGATCACAAGTATATATTCTTCCCTGGGAGACATGGAATCGACTTGGAAGACCCCTGCTAGCTCAAATGATGAATTTATTAACACTAATTGATCAAAGATTCATTGAACCAATTGGCACACTTAAGAATGTCAAAACATATATAATGGGGATTCCAATGATGGTCAACTTTGAAGTAATCAATCCGGTTGAAGGTATTCATGCATACCCCACATTAGTAGGAAGATGATGGGGATGGAACATGAAAGTGACTATCTCCTTGGAAAGAGATAGTATCAAGTTGAAAGGAAGCGGTAGAAAAATAATCATACCCCTAGATTAAAAAGAAGGAAAACCATAGATAGAATCATGGGAACAATACCAGGAGGCTCGCCAACTATACCAGATAATGAATGAGCAGAAGGATAATGTCAAACCAAATGCAGAAGGAGAAATCTTATTCGAGACCTTGATGTCAATGCGAAAAAAATCGGACACAAAACTTTATAATTGGAAGATAGTGAATTATGAATCCCAATCAAAGGAATGTTGGTCGATATAGGAAATTTTGATAAAGCGATTGAGAGCATGTTTTTTGGTACAAGCAATCTCTATGATTTTCATGAAAAAGACGAAACATAAGCTAGCTCTTATTTTGACCAACACAAAAACCAAAACCCCCCCTACGATTCAATGAAACAAATTATTCTTCGGTCCATGTGGATGAGGTATAAAAAACAGTTGAAGGACAGGGAAGAGTACAAATCCTAGTAGATGCCTTCATTGGTCAAGTTGTCCAATGGTGGTAAAATCATTCCCCCTTCCTACAAACATGGAATACCGCTACATTATATTGTGTCAAATGATTTGGTGGAAAGAAGTTATCGGCAAGAGTTGACATCGCGACCTTTAAAATTGGGTTTGACCTAGTAGCTCGCATTCACCAATGTGAGAATGAATGGGGAAGAGTGGGATACAAGGATGAAAGAATGTAGCCACATATGTTTCCCAACACATTGGATGACATACCACATAAGTGGTACAAAATCTAAGAGGTATGTGTCCATACATTTAATTGGAATGAAATAAAGGAAAATTTTATAAGATATTTTGAATTCATTCCAAAAGAGGCACATATTCAAGAGGCAACACAAGAAATAAAGAAATTTCTCGAGAAACCAAACCCTAATAAAATGCAAAAAAGGGGCAAGGCAAAAGTCTACACAAGGTCGATGTTGACTTGCAACTTTGTGTCGACTCAGGATCAACACAATATAAGCGCTCATCGGGTAGACATGGAAAACATAAGTTTGTCGGGACAAAGCTTTAAATGGACAAAACATTGCCCCAGAGTATACAACTATGTAAAGAAAATATACTTAGTATCTAAGGAAGATAAAGAGGACTAAAGCGCCAGAATGTATGGATGAGGAAATAAAACAAGAGAATTTGACATCTCGACGAATGGTTTACCAAAAATGGTAAGAATAGGTGACTACTAGTTGGATAAGAAAACAACAGAAATAGTCGACCTATTGCACAAATACAAAGATGTTTTTGCTCACAACTACAAGGATCTAAAAGGACTGGTACAAAGGATTGTCAAGATGAAAATTGACCTCATCCCTGGGTTTAATCCTATCAAGAAATGACCATACAAATTAGCTGACAAATACAAACCCACCATATAAAAAGAGATTGAGGAAATTCTAGCTACTAGCATTATTTACCCCATCGACAAATCTGAATGGGAAATTCCAATGGTGGTGCAACCCAAAAGGCACGACCTGAAAAAATTAAGAATATGTGTTGATTTCAGAGGACTAAATAAGCTAACCATACTCGACATGTTCCCGACGTTGTACGTAGATGAAATTATCAATCAATTTGTTGGGCATGAATGTTATTCCCTCGCAGATGGATTCTCTGGATATAACCAAGTACCAATTTCAAAGGAGGATTAAGAAAAAATGACCTTTGTATCTTAATTTGGATCATTTGCATATAGGGTGGTGCCTTTTGGATTGAAAAATGCACCAATAGTATTTTCAAGGATAGTGGTAAAATATTTTCAAGAGTACATTTATAAAACATTGGTTGTTTATTTTGATGACTGGAGAATCTACATCTTACTAAAAAACCACATACAATGGCTCGGGATGATTCTAGAAAGGTGTCAACATATTCATTTTCCCCTAAATATCAAGAAATACATCTTTTCCACTCCAATTGGCATCCTACTCAGACATATCGTATGTAAAGTTGGCATCAAAGTTGATATGGAAAAAACAAAAGTAATCCTCGACTTGAAGCCACCGGTAAATAAAAAACAAATCAAAATCTTCCTTAGACATACAAGGTGTTATAGAAAATTCATTTGTCACTACTCCGACATTACATTTCCAATGGACGAGTTGCTCCGAAAAGAAGTCAAAATCAATTGGAGACATGAGTGTAACGAATCCTTTGAGTTATTAAAAAGAAAATTGATAGAAGCATCGATACTACAATTTCTAGATTGGACAAGAAAATTTCACATCCATGTTGATCCATCCAATGTTGTTGTGGGATCAATTCTAGCATAGCCATATGATGATATGATTGACCAGCCCAACACATATTCTAGTCGTAAACTTAATCAAGTAGAACAAAACTATTCGACAACAGAACAAGAAGCATTAACTATGATCTTCTCCTTGCATAAATTTTGACATTATTCATTGGAAAATCCAATATTCACGTTCTTCACAAATCATCAAGCTCTGAAGTACCTAGTGAAAAAACCAGTCCACCAAGGAAAAATATGTTGATGGCTACTACTATTTCAGGGATTCAACTTCAATGTAGTAGTCCAAATAGGAAAAAAGAATGTCAACCTAGATCACCTATCTTGACTCAAAACAGGATAAGATATGATAGGGATAGATGATGATTTACTTGATGCACATTTATTCTGGGTTGAAACCGCTCCCAAAGAGCTAGAAGAAATGGAAAAAAATTTAGAGGAAAGGAAGGACCCAAATGATCTTCCAACAAATAAAAAGAATTTTCTAGCACTAAAGAAGCACCATTCACTCTCATGAATGGATACTTGTATAAGGTAGGAAGTGATGATATCTTAAGAAGATGTGCCTTGGAACATGAAAGAGAAAACATAATTAATGAGGCTCATGTTGGCCCTGCAGGAGGCCATTTTCAAGTCAACACAACAACCCGAAAGATACTTCAAGTGGGCCTTTGGTGGCCAAATTTACATAGATACTATCGAGAACAAGTGAAGAAATGTGACAAATGCCAGAGGATGGGTCGACCTCTTTGGAAAAATGAAATTTCCCTACACTTGGTAAATCCTAGGTTACCATTTGAAATATGGGCAATTAACTTTGTGGGTCCATTCCCAAAGAGAACCAAGTGAACATATGTGAATTATATCATTATTGCAATCGAATACCTAACAAAATGGGAAGAAGTGGAAATAGTCGAGAATTGTACAAAAGAAGCAACAACTAAATTATATACAAAAACATAGTAACAAGATTTGGTTTCCTCCTAAATTTAGTCTACGATCGGGGAACGCAAATTGTCAATGGGAAAATACATATCTTACTTAATTTTCATGATCAACCACAGAAAAACAAGATCTTATCATCCACAAGATAATGGTGCAGTCGATTCCTTCAACAAAACACTTCACAAGGGCTTAACAAAAAAATTTGGGATCGACGGGGATGTTGGGATGATAAGGTTATTGTAGTACTATGGGCATACCAGACTGCTTACAAAATGTTGACTAGTCATACTCCATTCAAACTTGAGTATGAAAGTTTCCACAGTTGATCATAATGTTGTAGAATTTTTTGGATAAAACTATGTATCAAGTTTCGAAACGTACAACGTTTTGAGTGGAATATCCACCCATCATCAGGGACATAAGAAGTGTGTAAGGTTAGGAAGTCGTAATTCCATTACACTTCTAGGAAAATACAGAAAGGGTGGCATCTGTCCTAAGATATGACAATACTTTAAATACAAAACAATGCTTCTATTAGTTCAACAAATTGGAGGAAGAAAGAATGTTAGCTCAGCAACATCAAGAATCTCAAAAGAACCAACAAAAATCCTAGCATGATCAACACCTAAAGAAAAAAGACATAAAAATGGAAGATTTGATATTGATGTATGACAGTTGGATCAAAGGAAAATTGTGAAAACTCAAAACTTCCAAGTTGGGTCCCTATGTTGTCAAGGATATCTAACCAACCTGAATAGTTCAGCTAAGAATATTGCAAGGGTACCCATTTCAAAATTTGGTTAATGGGGTCCGACTGAAAAAATATATATATAATACATCATACTCAAAATTATCATTGGTGAAAACCTCCTCAGGGTGCCAGCGAGATCCGACTAGGTCAAAAACCTCTCGGGGCAGCCTAGGTTGAGTAAAAAAAATTATAAATAAATAAAAAATAAAACAAAATAAAGTAAGACACAAAATAAAGTAAGACACAAAATAAAAGAAAGATATATCAATGAAAGCAATAAAATAATATGTTATGAAATAATAAAATAAGTGACTTAATAATCCATTACCGACTTTGAACCATCAAGAAGCGCTCCTTCAAGACAATGTACTCAAGAAAAAGAGAGAAAAGAGTACTTGGCCAGCACAACAAATACTTGGAGAAGAGAAACAAAAGTCTAGAGAAATTTCAACGCCGAAACAAGACCTCCATCAAATGTTGAACAAACGAGCAAGAAAATCAAGTGAACGAGAAATATCCAAGTCAATTGAGTGAGAAAACCCCACATCAAGTGAGTGAGGAAAATATAAATCAAGCAAGCGAGGAAATTATAAATCAAGCAAGCGTGGAAATTATATATCAAATGAGCATGACTATCATTCATTTGATCGACATAAAGAACACAGATCTAGAAAAACAAACACAAGCTAAGTCGACAGAGGGGAAAAACCCAACATGGTATGTCAATTCAACCGCAGACATTAGGTTGACTGAGAGGACTGACCCAACCAGATCAACCAAATAAATCAAAGAACAAAATTCGACCAATTCGGACTAGTTCGCCAAGAAAACAAAATCCACTCAGTTGGAAGAGTCAACCAACATGATTATTCTGATGCAATTAATGCCCGACAGGACAGGGTTGACCGCGACTTTGCCATTGATGCAGTTTTCCCCTCACATGAACTAGAGCTTACAGCGATCATAAGTAGAAACATGCGTGAATCAAAAACACCATTGGTCGAATTTAATTCACTACTTAACCTCCCACCTATAAATATTGAAGATGCATATGACTTTGCTTCTTTACTATTTACTCCAGAGCATCTGAGCATACAGAGTGGTGAATTCATATCCAAGCACTCAACTCTAACAATTCAAAACCTAGATTCCTTGTCTGTCCAACATCAACCTAAAATCATTCCAAGGATGAAAGGACAAGTGAAATAATATTTGGTGGAGCCGAGAACAAAGGAAAAGTTCGACAAAGCCACAACAACAAAACTTGAAGCTCAAATGAAAAATATCTAAGGGGCCAAACTAGAAGAAATTGATTGGGCCAAGCACTAGAAGAATTTCATGGCATGGGGCATGGAGGTCGACATGTGGAAAGAGGAGATAGATTTCCTAGAGAAAATCACAATACGACATTTCTTTGGGGTCCCACAGGTTGCAAAGCTTGGGGGTTGGAAAGAAGAAGCAACAAAGTTCCTTGTTGGTCGGTACCAAAATGTCCACCTTTAGCTAGATTACCATGTTGAAATCATGGGAGGTATGATACATCACACCAAAGGGTTACCAGATGGAGGGGGTCTAGTTCCCAAAACCCTCAACTCGACCGACTGGATATAGTTCCTTACAAGATGGACATTGGCGAAAAAATCCAAGGGTTTACTTATTAATAAAGTAGAATAACTAAGAGATAAATGGAATTGTATCATTGTGTCCATGTGTTTCAATGTCGCAGGCTCACTATCATAGTCCATGAATCTAACATAAAACTCACAATGTTAGAAGTTATAGGCTAGATCCTCCAAAAAGGTGAGGTGTTCAACTAGGCAGAACACCTTGCCAAGATTATAAAAAGAAATTGCAGGGAATTTAAAGAGTATAGTCGAGCAATAGAGTTCCCTTACCTACTGGTTTGGATTTCTATAATCCAAGTCATTCCATTTGGGAAGCCTAACTTCATCGTAAATAATGTTCCATCCATGAAAAATTGTAGGTTTTCACACGAGGCATCGTCGGCTCATCAGACTCCCTCTTAGCCGACGAGATGTTCAGAAATTGGGTCATCAATCTAAAAAATGCATAGAATAGATGGAGGTACAAACAAATAGTTCATCGGGTGTTAACAAGCTCTCATATCCAGTTAAATATCAATAACACTAAGGTCTAGTGTGGGGTTCAGTTGGCACCAACACTAAAAGACCTAGAGTGTCAACTGACAAGGCTACAAAATTCCAAGAGCTAGAAAGACAGATGGGGTATGAACCAGAAATTCTACAATAAGTGCTTTAGGAAAGCTTGACCTTAGTAACACCACTTACAAACACCAAGAAGGAAGAGGAAAGAGAAGTTTCACTCTATAATATTCCATTTGTAGAAGACCTCGAGATGTAGGAAGAAATCCATGCAAAACAAACTCTTGTAAAGAGAAAACAACATGAAATATTAGAAAAAAGTAAAGCAGTCAACCTAGAGGAAGCTCCAACAAATATTGAGTGCATTTGGTGTGAAGTGTTCAAGTTGGACACTTCACTAAATTTCGACGACCCTGTGATGAAAGAAAAATTGTCAGTGTTACAAATAAACTAGCCTAGCAGGAAAAATAGTCTTGACAAGATGCAGCCACCACCAGAAAGATATTGCAATCAAGCATCGGGCCCACATTTAAGGAATCCATGACTAATACAAAAGAAAAATGTGTCGAAGCATAGAAAGTTAAAGTTCCTCTCCACAAGCACGTTGAAACAAGATGACAAAAGAAACAGATGTTGGAGGAACAATAGGAGGACAATACAGTCTAAACAAACCATGTTACAGGGCACCAATAGAAAATAAACCAACCATCCCCAAGCACTAATCATGTTCCAAAGAGACAAAGAACAAGGACAAGCACGATCAACCTAACCAGAGAATCACCGCCTGTCATCCATGTCATGATCATTGAAGAATAAGCATCAATAAAGAAAGCACCCAAGCAACAAAAGAAAATAAGGAAAGGACATCGTTGAGTATCTTTTGAAGACACAATATTGGATTGCTCAGATAGGACACCTAGTGGAAGCGAGCAAGGAAAAACAAACCACTCTTGGTCGAAAAAAGTTGAAGCGACAATGAAAAGAGAAACATATAGTCGAGTAAACTCACACGGGTAATTTGACCTGCTTTGACTCAACACAATAAAAATATGATAAGGATGAAGAAAATCAGTCAAATTACCTAACCATATATGTAGAAAGGAGTCAAGAACAAATACATAAAGACATTGTAGGACATGGAGAAGTCAACAATCAAGGATCAGAGAACACATTTCTATCACAAAAATCAGTGGGCAATGAGCCTATAACCGTGTTGACAAATGAAGTCGAAATCCCTGAGGAGATCGAAAAGGGAGCCGAAAAGGAATAGCAAAAGGATAAAAAATATAAGGGGCATGAAGTAGAGACTGGGGAGAGGAATACTAGAAAGGGAACTCTTGAAAAAACAAGCCCTCCTTTAGATATCCCACATAAAGATCAATCATCGCTCCCTGAGAATAATGAAAATAGGGATCAGGATGACAGGGACGGCCAAGATAAGAATGAAAATGTAGGGGAAATGGTGAGGAAAACCTAGGAAATAGCATGCAGAAAGACAAAGGGGGAAATACTGAGGAAGACCTAA
>ML791315.1:258490-298867 GCA_009831015.1 Picea engelmannii
AAGTACATGTAGGCCCTGAAGATAATTAAAGAAAAGAATTACAAAATAAGAAAGTGTCAGGTCGTCCCTAATGTTAAAAGGAAGTGACATAAATGGTATAAATAAACATCATTATACATTCATTTGATACAAGTCAAATTTCAAAGGAAATAAGAAGTAAAGAAGGCCGGATTTCAAGGGATGAAGTCTTTTGGTGATGTGTTCTAAGGTATGTTATTTTCAGGTCATCTTACCATTTTTGCTATAAAAAAATTTCTAGAACGATTTACATGGTGAAATCGCTATGGTATTGATAAGACATATCAAGGTACCTCTGGTAAAAATTTCAGCTCTTGATTCGTTATAATTATGGAGATGCTCTCTGTGGAAGATAGGGTTTGTGACCAGTCCTGAAGCTAGTCAATAAACAGGTGTTCCGGGTAAAACAGTCATAACTTCTTCATATTGAATCCAAATGATGTGGGACAAATTTCATTGGAAATAGTATGGACTATAGTTTCTTGTGTGTGATTTTTAGAATCGGATGTTAAATATTGAGCGCGGGGTATTCTGTAAAAGTTCGGTCTCCTGAATAGACCAGAATTGAATAAAGTCTACCATTCTTTCTATAACTTCTTTTTGGGGAGGATTCAAGGAGTGAAACTTGGAGGAATTTCAGAGAATACATTGAGAAATATTATATACAGGATCAGAGTACTCCAAAAATTGAAGAATTGCAGAAATTGAAGAAGTCTCGGGAAGCATTATCAGGTTCTATGTGATGATTGGTTGATGGTGATGATTTAATGTAAAGTTTTATTATCTCTCATATATTCTTGGGTGGAAGGAAGGGTAAAGGATGGAGAGTTCAACTCTCTCCTGATATTGGAGGATTGTATCTTCCTCTTGGAGGTTTATCCCTCCCTTTACATTTGGAAGTTGTAGCTACCTTTGGAAGTCATTACTTCCCTTGAACAATAGCTATTGATTATTTCTCATATATTGTGCATGGTGCATTGTGGTGTATTGGTGTAACTATTATACTATTGTTCATTGCTCATTGGATATAGTCGAATGGTTTAAGTATAAGTTGAAAAAGGTTTTAAATTGTACTTGATATTGATTCAAGCCCCTCTCAGTATCAACATAAACCAATGTCAATCTAATTTTATAAGTATATTGTTGTGGTTGTTGATTATTTTACTAAGTAGGTCGTAACCATACTGACCTTCAACAACAATACAATCACTATTGCTCACTTTTTCTTTAACCATGTTATTATTCAATTTGTTGATTGTGGAGCCTGATTATCTTCCTGTTTCATAGGTCTTTGTTTTCAGTTGTGTTTATACCCCATGAAGATTATACACCCCGAAATATTGTACACCCCTCCATGCAGGGGGTTGCAAGGGAGGTTTCCCCCCTGTGGGGTCTGGGGGGCTCATGATCCCGGGTGGGAATCTGGGGGAAAGTGGGCCCCCGATGGGGGTTCAGAGGATAGTGTTTCTAATGGAGGTTTGAAGGCGAAGCCCCCAAAGGAAAAATTGCCTTGTAAATGTATATTGTAATTTCATAGTAAATTTGGATCGTTCATTATAAGGTCACAGATCTGACGGTAGAAGTTATGTTATGGTTTTTTTCCCTAGAAGGAAACCCTCTTTTATGAGGGAATTTTATTGTGGTTGTGTATCATTCTAAATATTGTATTCTGAGAGAGGAGATTGTGAGAGAAAGAAGAGAAAGTTACAGCAAGTGTGTTGTAGGTTGTATCCCTTCATTTTGATGGATAATAAAAAGGAAGGACCTAGCAATCTATCTAGTGGACGTAGCCCACACTGGGTGAACCATGTATATTTGTGTCTCTATTGTATTGTGTATCTTCTATGTTTTATTTTTGAATTTTTTTATTTCATTATCCGTGATCCTATTTTTCTAACAACCAGTATCAAAGAGAAAGGTAACTCGCAGGAAAAGAGGGTTCCTGGTTCATGCGGGAGAAATGGCGGAAGATGGAAAGTTTAGGGTCGAGAAATTTAAGGACCAAAACTACCAGTTATGGAAGATGCAGATGGAAGAGTATTTATATCATAAGGATCTATTCCTACCATTGGGTGGAATAGCAAAGAATTTGATGGCCATGAAGGACGAAGAATGGGAGGTTCTTGATAGAAAGTCACTAGGAATGATACGGTTGAGCCTAGCAGCGTCGGTGCATTTCAATATTCAGAAAGAAAAGACAAAGAAGGAGTTGATGGACGCATTGAATAAACTGTATGAAAAACCCTCGATGTCTAATAAGGTATTTCTAATGAAGAGATTATTTAATATAAATATGTTAGAAGGTGGGTCTATTGAAGATCATTTAAATGAATTTAATATGGTTACTAATCAACTAAATTTTGTAAAAGTGGACTTTGATGATGAGGTCAGGGTTCTTCTAATCTTGTGCTCATTGCCAGAAAGTTGGAATGGCTTGGTCATGGCTATAAGTAACTCTGTCTCTGGTTCAAACACTTTAACATTTGATGATGTTGTTGGTGTTATCTTTAGCGAGGAAATGCGACGGAAAACCACAGATGAGACATCAAGTAATGCGTTAAACATGGAGAACAGGGGAAGACAAAAGGATAGAGGAAAGGGCTAAGGGAACCATGGGAATTATAGAAAGAGTATATCCAAATCCAAACTGGGAAAGATAGAGTGTTGGAATTGTGGGAACAAAGGACATATGAAGAAAGACTACAGAGCTCCAAAGAAACAAAGAGATGGACATCAGGAGAAAAATCAAGAAGCAAATGTAACAGGTGATGTGTTACAAGATGCTTTGATTATTTCTATAGATAATATTTATGAGTCTTGGGTAGTAGGTTCAGGAGCTTCATTTCATGCCACACTCCATAGGAAACATTTTCTAGATTATGTTCAAGGTGATTTTGGACAAGTTCATTTGGGTGATGATGCACCATGCAAAATTGTTGGAATGGGAAAGGTAAAAATAAAGCAAAGGAATGGAAACTAGTGGTTGTTGACAGAGGTAAGACATGTTCCATATCTAAGGAAAAATCTAATTTCAATAGGGCAGTTGGCAAGTGAAGGTTGTATATCTATATTTACAGATAAGGCATGGAAGGTCACCAAAGGATCATTGGTGATAGCAAAAGGAGAGAAGGTAGGTGCATTGTATATATGTACTGGTAATACTAATTATTATATCTCTTTAGCTTCTACGGGAGTGGATACAACACTGTGGAATCATAGGTTTGGACACACGAATGAGAAGGGGATGCAAATACTTCACAAAATAAATTTGTTGCCAAATATTAAACAAATTGATTTGGATTTCTGTGAGCATTGTGTTTATGGAAAACATAGGAGAGTCAGATTTCTCAGAGTCGGAAATGAAAAGAAGACTGAAAGGTTAGAGCTTGTGCATACAGATGTATGGGACCAGCTCAAGTATCATCTCTTGGTGGCTCTCATTATTATGTTACTTTTATTGATGATGCAACTAGAAAAACTTGGGTTTATTGCATTCAACAAAAATATGATGTTTTTGATACTTTTAAGAAATGGAAAGCTTTGGTTGAGAATGAGACAAGAAAAAGGTTGAAGTGTCTCAGATCATACAATGGAGGTGAATATTTCAACAAGGAGTTTGATGATTATTGTTCATACCATGGGATTTGTAAAGAGAAGACAATTCCAGGAACACCACAAGAAAATGGTGTGTCAGAAAGGATGAACATGACAATCATGGAGAGTGCAAGAAGTATCAGATTGCATACTGGTTTTCTCTTATAGTTCTAGGAAGATTATGTAGATATTGTTGTTTACTTAATGAATAGAGGACCTTCAAGCTCTTTGGATGGTGTAATTCCAAAGTAGGCATAGACAGGTAAAAAGGTAAACTATTATTTTTTGAAGACTTTCGGTTGTGAAGCATTTGTCCATATTGATAAAGAAAATAGAACAAAGCTTGAGGAAAAATCCAAGAAGTGCACTTTATTGGATATAGTGTTAATGATTTTGGTTATCTCTTATGGGATTACGAAAATCACAAATCATTAGGAGTAGAGATTTCATATTCAATGAGAAGGTCATGTACAAAGATCAGTTGCATGGAAAGAAACAGGAAAAAATAAAAACCAGAATACACAGTGCTTGATGAGATCATTGAAAAATAAATTCCAAAGGTACTAGAAAATCAAAATGTACAACAACAGGAGAAACAGGTACCTCAAACTCCTGCAAGTGTTGTTAGAATATCTACCAGGTTAAATATACCCCCTGAACGATACCCTCCTTCATTGTATTATTTATTGTTGATCGATTATGGTGAACCATAATGTTATGAAGAGGCAATGCAGGTAGACACTAAAAAGAAGTGGGAGCAAGGCATGAAAGAGGAAATGGATTCCCTAGTAAATAACCAGACTTGGGACTTGGTTCAGTTGCCTACAGGAAAAAGAGCATTGCAAAATAAATGGGTTTACAAGTTCAAGGAAGAAGATGGAGGCAACAAGTGGTACAAGGATAGACTTGTTGTAAAGGGGTTTGTACAAAAGAAAGGTATAGATTTTGATGAAATTTTTTCTCCTATTGTTAAAATGACTTCAATTAGGACTATTTTAATTCTTGTGTCGGTAGAATATTTACATCTTGAACAGTTAGATGTAAAAACAACATTTCTCCATGGGGATTTGGAGGAAGACAATTATATGCATCAACCATGGGGTATGAGGTCAAAAGGAAGGAAAATTTGGTATGCAGGTTGAAGAAGAGCTTGTATGGCCTAAAGCAAGCTCCAAGACAATGGTATTTGAAGTTTGACAAGTTTATGACAGAACAAGGTTATAGTAGATGTCATTCTGAACACTGTGTTTATTTTAGAAAACTAGAAAATGGAAGCTATATTATCTTGCTATTGTATGTAGATGACATGCTTGTTGTAGGGTATAATATGAAGGATATAAATGTGCTCAAGAAGAAATTATCTTATTCATTTGTGATGAAGGATTTGGTTGTTGCAAAGAAAATCCTTGGTATGAGAATAACAAGAGACAGGAAAAATTGCAAATTGGCATTGTCTCAGGGTGAGTACATAGAGAAGGTGTTGGAGAGGTTTAGAATCCATAATGAAAAACTAGTTAGTACACCTTTGGCTAGCCATTTAAAATTAACCAAGGAAATGTGTCCCAAGACACTGGAGGAGATAGAATACATGTCCAAGGTCCCTTATTCATCAGCAATTGGCAGCTTGATGTATGTTATGGTTTGCACAAGACTAGATATTGCACATGTAGTTGGAGTTGTGAGCAAGTATATGAACAATCCAGGTAAAGAACATTGGGAAAGTGGATTCTCAAGTATTTGAGAGGTATTGCTACCCATGCATTATGTTTTGGAGGTTCAGACACTATACTACAGGGATATGTTGATTCAAATATGGTAGGTGATAAAGATAGTAGGAGGCGAACCACAGGGTATGTTTTTACTGTAGGTGGAACAACAATAAGTTGGATTTCAAGATTGCAAAAGGTTTTTTCACTTTCAACAACAGAATCAGAGTATGTTGTTGCTACATAGGCTAGTAAAGAAATGATTTGGTTACAAAGGTTTATGGAGGAATTGGGAAAGAAGCAGGGGAATAGTAGGTTGCAATGTGACAGTGAGAGTGTCATTCATCTTGCAAAGAACTCAACCCTCCATTCAAATACTAAGCATATACAGCTAAGGTACCATTTCATACGATATGTCTTGGAAGATGGACATTTGAAGTTGGAAAAGATGCATACTAGCCAAAATCTTGTAGACATGTTAACAAAGGGAGTAGCCAAGGAGAAACTGAGTTCACGCTCAGTTTCAGTAGGTCTTCAAGCATGAAGGTGAAGATGAGAAATTTTCCAGGTCCAAGGTGGAGTATAGCCTAGTAGGTACAAAAACAATGGAGTTGTTGTGATCAGTATCCAAGTGGGAGATTGTTGTTTGTGGAGCATGATTATCTTCGTGTTTCATAGGTCTTTATTTTTAGTCGTGTTTATACCCCATGAAGACTGTGCACCCTGAAATATTGTACACCCCTCCATGTGAGGGGGGTTACAGGGGGGGCTTCCCCCCCTGTGGGGTCCAGGGGAAAGCGGGCCCTGGGTGGGGGTTCGTGGGACAACGTTCCCGATGGCAGTTTGGGGAAGAATCCCCCGAAGGAAAAATTGCCTTGTAAATGTATATTGTAATTTCATAATAAATCTAGATTGTTCATTATAAGGTCACAGATCTGACAGTAGAAGTTATGTTAGGTTTTTTTTCCCTAGAAGGCAACCCACTTTTATGAGGGAATTGTATTGTGGTTGTGTATCCTTGCGAATATTGTATTCTGAGAGAGGAGACTATGAGAGAATGAAGAGGAAGTTACAACAGGTGTGTTGTAGGTTGTAACCCTTCATTTTGATGGATAATAAAAAGGAAGGACCTAGCAATTTCTCTAGTGAATGTAGCCCACACTGGATGAACCACATATATATATGTCTCTATTGTATAGTGTATCTTATGTGTTTTATTTCTACATTTTTTTTTTTTTTTTTTTCTCTGTGATCCTATTTTTCTAACACAATTCAGTGTCCCGAAGCAATTGGTCTATGACCATGGCACACATTTTGAGGATGTTGTTTAGCATGACCTAGCTACACACCTATGACTTCAACTCTAGTTTTTCTCACAATATTATCCACATGGGAATGGCTAAGTTGAGATCATCAACAAAATCCTCAAAATCATGCTCCAACAAATGGTTGACAAGCACAAGTCTAATTGGCATGATATGGTATTCACTGCTTTGTGGGCCTATAGGACACCAATTAATACTGCCACTAGATTTACACCTTTTCACCTTATTCATGGAATTGAGGAAGTTTTGTCTATCGATTGTGAAATACCCTCCCTTCATTTGGACATTTAACTTTTACCAGATACCTCTGCCTTAGAAAAAAGGCTAGTAACATTGGAACATGCTAACAAGGATTGTCACACATCCTTAAAACATAATGAGGCTACCAAAAAATGTTATAAATCCCATTGCAATCATCACATCCACCCTCTCTATTTTCATGAGGGTTATCTAGTCCATGTTTATGACCAAGCTCATAATACACTTGGTTGGGGGAATTTTGAATCCTTATGATAGATCCCTTACATCATTAAATGATACTTGGGAAAGAGGGCATTCTTACTTGTCGATCATGAGGATGAACTTGTCAAGAATCCCCATATTGAGTTCTACACGAAGAAATTTTATCCTTAAAAATCTGGCCATGTTATTCACATGTACATTTTTTCATGATTTCATTTTCTCTTTTTCACTTGAAGTCTTTGCTTAAGGACCTTGCGATTTCGTCATGTGGCATTTTCATATGGATAGTCATCCCTCATGTTACATCAGTTGTGTTGATGGTACAATCCATTGCACTAAGAATATTTCCTCAACATCCTGGGCTATTTATACCCATTTTCATTCATTGATCCCTCTCATTGATCCATGTGTCATCGCTGCCACCAATAATCAAGTAGAATATGATGATGTGATAGGCTTCCTAGTCAATTTCCTTCAGTTCTGCATTCATCAACTTCGTTTTCATCTTGATTCTCTAATACTTATCATACAGTTGAATAATTTCTACCAAGTTTGTGATCCTTACCTATTTAGAAAGTATTTGTGAGTTAGCCAACTTGTTAGACAATTTGAATTCATCACATTCATTAATGTTCCCCAATGTCTAAATAAGTTTGTAGACCATACTACAGATCAAATTATTGACTGACATTTAAATTGTTTATCATAAAAGTCAAAGTAAACCATACATGTACATAAGCATTGTCATCATAATCATAATCACACATAAATAAAGCATATACACGCCATCATTGCATTCATATACATAAGCCCCACTAAGTAAAAACCGATAACCGACACACATACATATCTGTGTGTGTGTGTGTGTGTGTGTGTGTGTGTGTGTGTGTGTGTGTGTGTGTGTGTGTGTGTGTGTGTGTTACGAGGAAAATCTCTTTATGTCTAGGGTAAGCCACAATAGACGGAAATGACTACAAAAATCAACTTTATTCTCAAGTATGCTATGTAAACAAATATGCTAACAAGATAAGATAAAAGGCCTACCTCGTCTAGATGTTTGATGAAGTCCACCGTTGAGCACTTGACCCAAAGCAATATACCTACAACTAGTTCTCAACAACCAAGCAAAGCAAGCATATGGTGATAATAAATGGTGTTAGCACATTAAATAGCATAGTTCATTAATAAACATAACAAATACGCCCATGGAATAATAATTCAAATATTTGCAAGATATCAATTGGACGAAAAAAGAGTTTTTCTATTAATATATGATCAACAGAAGTGAAAATGTTAAAAACTTCTGTGTCAGCATGGTTCGGAACTGAGAAAATTAGTTCCTTCCATTTGGGCCTCCACCACTTCAATCCTCCACCAAAGGAAAGCTCATAGAATAGAGACAATGAAGTTCTCAATCAAATAAGGGAAGAGCTTAGGCGTTGAACACTGTGTTTAGACTTAAAGGACAAAGGGATGCAGACTCAATATGAAGTAAATAATTTCTCCAGAGTAACTTTGCTCTCAAAGTTGAATTCTTTCTCCTCTTTTCCATAGCTAGGAATTGGCCCATTTATAGCCTTCAAATGAAACTGAAGGGCCGAGTCGGAATGTTTCCAGTATATGGAAGGCCAAGGATCATAGATCTCATGTTGTGACATGGAAACCCGACACCATTTTTCATTTTTGGGCAAAAATCCTGATGTACGCGGGTTGTAGTGGTACAGCCTGCATATACACATGTTGTATAGTAGGCAAGGTGAGTACATGTGGAAAAAATGTATTTTTAGCTCTGGGATTTGCAAAAAGGAATGACAAGTCTGCATAGGGAAATGGAAAAAGGCCTTATGTGCAAGATTGCATAATGTGAGAAAAATATTGATATAACAGATGCCCCCTAATGTGTGAGGTTAGAGGAGTATCTGTGATGATGGAACCAACTAGAAGAACTAGTTTCTCATTACATTATGCACTGACTTTGCATACATGGATGCCAATTTGAATTACACTGCATATCCATGTGAAAATATACAAAACAATTGTCTGTGGCCATGAATAGGCAAATACAAATGCAGTTACATGCCAAATGTTGTCATAGTCACGAACAAGGCCCAGTAGAACCAGTCTCAAAACCAATCTGAAGATATCTGTATACAATGGAGTACAATCTGATCTCCCATGATCACTGAAGTCATATAGGTATTGGTCCAATGAAAATGAAGCAACATCTCAGGAAAGCTGGGGCCACATATCGATGTCTTCAAGTCTTCTACGCAATCTGCCAAAGGTGCAAGTCTGCATCATGTGAATAAATGAGTTGAGGTCGAACATAATGAGACATTGTTTGATTATCGGTCATTGAGGTATACCATTAACAAATGGGAGACAGCCTATCGATAATGAAAGTAGGTATCAAGGCACCGAGTACATTCTTACAAGTGTGAATAAAGGAGTCGGTGTCGAACACCTGAAGAATCCATCGATCAGGAGACATTGATGTATTCCCAACTGTCGATGGCGAGAGAACCTGCCACTAATGAATGCAAGCCTCAAGGTACTCATAATACTCTAGGTCTCTTTTCCATAATAGATGAGTTGAAGTCGATGGAAGGAGACCCGCTAAAAGGAGAGCATTAAGGCATCTCTCATCATTCAGCACGAGGTACAAAGTAGGAGCTTCATGAGTTGGAGGAAATCGGACGAAGAACATGTTCACAAACCAATGACCCTGTGCGTCTTTCACGTGTGCCTAGTGCAAGCGGTACACGAAAAAGACCCTCTTAATAGAAACCAATGAGGAAAACTGCTGACAAAGGCGAGGAAACCACCAATAAGGATAATGGCATCCAAGACACTGCACTAATCCCAATGTGTGAATAGATGTATTGTCGTTGAACACAAGGGAAACCACCCAATCAACGACCAATGATGGAATGTCGACTGTTGGGTTCAAGGTTACCTACCAATGATGAAAGTAGGGCTAGGGTGTGTGATAGGACTACAACATCATGTGACTCTGAGACAAACTGAGGGTATGGCTGACATGGAAAGTCAAGAGTTCTAAGAAATGGTCGACACAGGTTGATAGACTTCCTTTGAATGAGATAAAGAGACATATGGAAGACTCTGGTGGCATAGACTCAATTATGAAACCATGAGATGCATGACGGATCAATGAAATTCTCCATAAGGACTAGAAGAGTAACCAATCAGTAGAGAAGACTCTCTGTAACGAGTTCAACTTCCTAAGGCCATGCTAAACATAAAATTATGATGACAAATGGACTCAATAACTTTGTGCTTTGTTCAAAGGCGACACGACTGCTGCCAATATAAGATAATACTCCCTTCCCAACTGTATTTTTTTTTTTTTCATAGACAAATGAATGTTATGATACAGAGGAGGAAATGAGTGTCGCAAGTAAGCAAAACTAGTTCCAACAGTGGAACATACCTATGCTCAATGCAAGGAAATTCATGCGGGACATGGACACTCGGGGGAATGTTCCCTCCTAGGTATAGGGTGTCAATTTGCGAAGGATACAAATGAGGCTCTGCTTGGTTGAGGATGCAAAATTGTTGAGGCAAACGGTTTATAACACAAAGAGAGAACCGGCTATAGGCTCAATACTGCAAGCAAAAGCATGAGATGCAATCACAACTTAATGCCAAAAAATGTCTTTTTTTATGATCTTTAGTCTATTTGGTATGAAAAAGGAATAAACTTGTGCCAAATAGACTTCCTTTCAAATCCAATTTACGAGTGTGAAAGAGACAATTTCACTCGGCAATCTTTTCGCTTTTTGAAGACGAGTTGGAAAATAGCTTAAATTAAACTCGGTTGGGATTCCTCTAGGTATAGGGCAGCATGTTTATGAGTGAGAAATGAAGCTCAACATCAATTCATGTATTAACTATAAAGGACTACCGGTCCTACTGAAAAACTCTGCATGGGCACCAAATGAAGCAAAGGATCTAACTAGGGAACCCATGTTTGGTAAGTATCTACCACTTGATAACGAAATGTCTTATAGCAGATGGAAGGTTTTGTGTCGCAAAAAATGGGTTCATACCTAAGGCATATGAGTGACAGTTATAGAACAATGCAAAAGTGCATGGTGGAATGGATACCTATCCTATATGTTGGGTGGTGAGAATACCTGCCTGTGGTTATGAACGGTCAACATAACGTTAAAATCCACAAGAATCCCTGGTGAAAACTACAAAAACCAACTCAATCCACTGTTGTATTAGTCCATTAAGCAAAAAAATGACTCAAAACTATAGAAAGTCAGTAAAAACTGCTATAAATAGTAACAAAACCAAAAATTACTATGTCATTTTGACTTTTTTACCCAAACAGTGAAAATTTGACCCAATTACCTATGATCTTCAACTAGTGATTGCGGGAGTGTCAGGCGACGAAATCAAAAACCATCTGGACCAGGTAATTCATCTTCCCCTTCTCTTCCTTTCTATTGGATTAAATTTTTAAATTAAGTTTCAAATTTTGAGTAAACTAGGTCGCAAAGTGAGTAACTCGGTGTATGCGGGCTACAATTCATCGGGTCACGGATACGTGAGGTTATACGTGACTGTGTAAAATACAGGGCATGTATACTCTTTCCTATATGCGACTGTAAATGCAGTAGCCCGCGTACAAGTCTGTAATCAATGATTTATATGGTTTCTAACTCAAAATTTGACTTTTATCTGGCAGGATGGTGCTAGAATGGAGGGAAAGGGAGCAGGAGGAGGTGGATGTTGTTGTGGATAGAGATCTGGGGGCCCAAATGGCCTTGAAAAGATGTGGTTTATATAAATTTTGGGCACTCAAAGGGATGAGGGCCCAGGTGAGATTTCTTGATATGCTTATGGATTACTGGGATCCTAACAGTGAGAGCTTCAACCTCAATGGAAAACCATTGAGGATTGAAGTCGAGGATATATACTTTTTGACAGGGTTGTCACGTTGGGGTGAGGTGGTGAACCTCAAATCACAAGGAGTTGGGAACGATATGAAGATAGAGGATTACATAGATGCTCATTGTGTATAAGGGAACCCAAAGTTTGGGAGTCAATTCCCCATTCAAGCGATAAGAAATCTTAGCCTCAAGATTGTTGTCCTCGTGTTGACTAGGATCACAGGATCGGCTTCGTTGCACCAAGAATTGAGGTCGCTCATGTTCCATGATGTAGAGTGTTTGAGACCCACAATATATGATTGGTGTACCTCACTATTGGCTAATATAAAGAGCCAGTTGACAGAGTGCAAACAAGGTATCAAGTGGAACTTCAGTTTTGCCTCTATCTTATGTAGTTTTTTCTTTGAGCAGGTTCCAAGTTTGGGACCTAGAGTTGAGATTATTTCAAGAGGACCTCGCGATCCAGCCATGGCATGATGGATGGAGGTAATGAGATAGCAGGGGGGAGGTAGGGTTCCCACACCCTACAATGATAATTTCTTCTACTGGTGGAGGTGACAAGTCATTTCTCTGGATGACTACCCCATGTAGGGATAGACTTCAGAGGGGACCCTGACATGCCACTTCCACTGGGGACCACCTACAGGGACATAGGTATGTCAAATGTTTTTAAATATTTCATTATTTTTTTATTTTTGTATAATGAACAAAAGAATTTTTGAATGATGCTTAATTACTAACTAGACACTTGTGTGATGCAGACGTGGGTCCGCGATGGTTGGACGGGCTTCCCCAACATCGTCAGAGGCATCGGGGAGATGAGGCAGCAGGAGGAGAAGCTGAGAGAGTCCTTCAAAACGTGCAAGGAAACTTGTCTCGTTTTACTCATAGGATTCTGATGGTTCAGGTAGAGGATATGTTGGAAGCCATGCAGCGGCAAGTGGTTGGTGTGCCCAGAGCTTGGGTGTGACTCTTTCAGCGTCTTGCAAACATCGTAGTTTTTTATCATGACACACAGCTGGCGCCACAGGTGTAGATGTCGTGGATGTTGTAGTATCAGTCGTATATGTGTATTGAGGGTGTTAGCCCCTATTTTGTACTATAAACATCATATTTTTTGAAATATATATAAAACGAGGATCTTCGGCTTTACTTATATTACAAAGTGTACATTGATGAGATGGTTTTCTTTGCTTTAGTTATGTGACAAATCCCAATCTAAAACGAAATTAGCATAAGCATTGGATACATGATTAGAACTCCTAGGAATTTGATAACAAGTAATAAAATCAAATTGTCGTTCTAAAAGACATACCCATAGGAATCGTCGGAGTAAAGTAGGATTGTGCACGAGGTAACTGTCGTTCAACTGACATACTACTAAATAGGAATCCAGGAAAACCTCTAAAGAGCAAATACCATGTGAGATATCATCGCACAAAAGTTCTATAATGATGCTATATTCGGCCACATTATTTGTGGATGGCCCTAGGCATACGCCACCTGAAGAAACCAGTAGACCCTCAGGTGAGTAAACCACCCAAGCAGCGGAAGCCAAGTTTTGTGTATGATGTCTGGCTCCATCTGCAAATCCTAGGTAGACGGAAGACTCCATTGACATCTGCCAACCAAGGGTAAACTCGATAAGCAAGATGAAGATGAAAAGAAAGGGAAAAGATATATACACTAAATTACATTAGTATACAAAGAGTTTCGCCCAAGATTGGGGCTCAAGCGTAATATATTTTCAAGTAGAGCCCATTCATGGGCTCAACCAACATATTCCCTTCATAATCTTCTAACTCATAGGCTCCTTTTTCTAAAACACGTTGCATGATATAGGGACCGTGCCACATGGGTTTAAACTTTCCTGCCCCTAGCGGTTATTTGGCTTGATAATATAAGAGGACCAAGTCACCCTCAGCATACAACTGAGGACAGACAGACTTATCGTACTGAACCTTGATACATATTTTGTTTGCCTTGATAGTCATAGAGGCGTCTCGACGCTGCTCGTCAAGACTCTGTAGGTGCACAAGGCGTCATTCGATATTGGAAGTGTCAGGTAGGAGCGTGAATGCCGACTTAAGAGAAGGGATTTCGCATTCAATAGGTAATATCGACTCCACATCGTGTACTAACTGGAAAGGGGAAAAACCGGTGGCAGTCTTAACCGAGGTTTGGTATGCCCAGAGTGCGAGATATAGCATAGTGTGTCAGTCAAACTTACTCTGGATGACAATTTTTTGTAAAATGGTATTGAGAGACTTGTTGATGGCCTCTACCTATCCAATTGCTTGGGGATAATAAGGAGAAGAATGACCATTTATAAACCTCGAATTAGATTCTAGTTCTTCCATCATTTCATTCTGAAAGTGACTGCCATGATCAGTGACAATCTCACTCGGGATACCGAACCGGGAAATAATTTGATTGAATATGAAGAAGGCAGTAGTCTTCCCGTCGGATTTAACTTTAGGCATGGCCTCGACCCACTTAGTAAAGTATTCAACGGCCACAATAATGTGTTGATTCCCCCCAGCCGAAGTTAAGTTGCAATCCATGAATTCAACCCCCCACTTGGTGAAGGGACCGACAGTAATGACTGGGTGAAGAGGGGTTGGATGCGAGCGCATTTTCTGAGTGAACACCTAGTAGGGTTGACACTTCTTAACTACTTAAACACAATCTTTAAAGATATATGGCCATAAATAATTGGCTCTCAAAATTTCCTGGGTTGTCGCAAGCGCGGATAGATGACCACCACAAGCCCCAATGTGGCAATCGTTTAGGACTGACTCAGCTTCCCCGTGAGTTAAACAATGACACAAGATATTGTCTATTCCTTAACGATATAAAGTGTCACCGGCAATAGTATAACTCTTATCTTGGTATCTTACACGTCGTCGGTCATCTCGCGAGAGATGTTGAGGGAACTTCAAAGTTTGAAGATAGAGAACGATGTCTCCATACCAAGGCTCCGACGACGAGACAAGGAAAATGTGTTTGTCTGCAAACAAATTGACATGGATAACATCCTCATCTAATCATGGAAAGTCGGATATTAACTCCGTGAAGACTAGTGATTTCTTGGATTTTGCAGAAGTGAAATCGAGATCTAATTCTTGTAAAATGACAATCCATTTATTATATTTTCCCCCTATGATACGCTTGGTAAGGAAGTATTGAAATGGATTGACATTGGCCACCATAGTAGTCTTGAAAAGAAATATATAATGGCGTAAATGTTGGACTACGTGAACGACAGCGAAAGCTAGCTTTTAAACGTGATACTAATTGAGCTCAGGACCGACTAAGTTTCGACTAAGATAGTAGATGACGTGCTCGCGGAGCTCATCATCCTCCTGAACCAAAACCATACAAATCGTCTCCTCGGACGTGGTGATATAAAGAAAGTAATCCCTGCTGTAGTCAGGAGACTTCATTAGAGGCGTCGATATCAAGGATTTCTTCAAAGCATCGAAGGACTCTTGGGCTCGCTCATTCCAGATAAAAGGGGTGTCCTTCTTTAAAAAATGCATAAAACCCTTAGTAATATTGGCATAATTTACTATAAACCGACATAGAAAATTATCTTTCCCCTATAAACCTTGAAGTTGTCGAATAGTGCGCGGGGGAGGCAATAGAAGTATTGCCTCAACCTTTAACGGATCTACCATGATCCCTGTTTCAGAAACTAGAAATCCCAAAAGATGGCTAGACCTAATGCAAATATGCACTTATGAGGGTTCAATCGGATTCTATAGTAACAACATGTTTCAAAAACAAGTTGAAGGTGTGTAGAGTGATTTTCTCTCTTACGAGAGTGAGCAGCAAGATCATTAAGGTAAGCTTCAACTATATGCTTAAGATTGTGGAATGCGAAGGTCATAACACGTTGGAAGATTGCTCCGATGTTTTTAAGACCGAAAGGCATTTTTCGTTATGAAAAAGTACCCCAAGGACAAATAAATGTCATTTTGTGTTGATCCTCGGGTTTAATTTGAATTTGGTTATACCCTGAAAATCCATCCATAAAAGAAAACACTTTGCTTCCCGCACACTCATCGAGAATCTGATCGATGAAATGTGTTGGGAAGTTGTCTTTAGGACAGGCTTTGTTTAGTTCATGAAATTCCATGCACACACGGATGGTTCCCTGCTTCTTATTTGCAGGAACGGGATTGGATACCCATTCAGTCAAGGGAACCAGGTAGATGAAGCCAGCATTAAGTAGTTTCTCTACCTCTACCTTAATAGCAGGGGCCTTCCAGGGATTGACAGCTCTAAGATGTTTCCGAATAGGCTTAGCATCCGGATACATTCTAATATCATGCTCGACAATACGAGGGTCGATTCCTGGCATCTATTCATATGACCAAGCAAATACATCTCATAATTCCTTGAAGAGTTTGGTGTAGATTAGGATTTCTTTTGGTGAACAATCTGCACTGATATGTACGTTTTCAATCTTGCCAAGGGTACGAGAGATATCGTTCGTGACAGTAGGAGAGATACTTGCCATGTTTCCTTTGGCATAAATGTCATGTGTATCAAGTGGAAATACGGTGTGACTAACTATCTCACTCAAAGTAGACCGAAATTCATCTTGTTTGATTCTTTCAAGATCCGGGAGAAAATAAGTGCGATGATGCATATCATCCCAATGTTTTTCGGAACCATTCATGGCTTCGATGATAGCTTCATCCGAGGGAAAAGTCTCATCAAGGTATTCATGTGAACAAGACATCAAAGTGGCCCACACAGGCTTAAGAACGAGATCCTCCTCGTTCGTCGGCGAGGTAACAGGATCAGGATCGGTGAAAGAGTCAAGAACATCTTGATATGCAATCTTCGTTGCTGATAGTAGCATGGCCATTCCAGCAATTGACTGACCCTCACAAGACAAATTCGAGGAAGGTAGGTTCCAAGGATCGTTAAAATAGGAAGTGCGGAAAGGAATGGACCTCTCTAACGAAATGGGCCTACTAGACATGGCGTAAACATGGTGAATCGGTGCCATGAATTTGAAAGTGCCCATAAGGGAAGAATACATTCTGACACCGATATTCTCAATTGTCAACTGAGAATTGTCGATCACAGGGATCGATGGTCCAACAAATGCATTGGGACTATCATATGCAAAGGATAATTGGTCGATCGTCACGATCTTCCCATCATGAGGCAAACAAAGAGTACAGAAGACGAATGATACAATGACAGTCATAACATAGGTCCAATTGCATCCTAGTAACAAGTTATAATCAAGAGGTGCATCAACTACCTCAACCTCCACCTCTACCGTCTTCCCACCCAAATGGATCAGAAAAGTAGGAATAATACCGTGAGGGCAGAAGGAATGACCGTCAAAAGCAGTCAACATGTTCGATGATTTAGAAAGAGTCGGAGAACTGAGAGCTTTCCAACAAATCAGGGACATCACACATGTAGCAGTTCCTTCATCAAAAATTGTACATTTGATGGTATACTTTGAGTACCCCATGTGCATTTGGAATGCCACATGGTAAGGCAAATGAGGCTTCACATCTATGACGTCAAACTTGATAAATTTTGAGCCACTGGGTTCTAGATCTCCTAACGCAAATAGTAAGGCATTCCTCTGTGAAGGACACATCTGGAGTACCTCCAAAGCCGACATTGCATAAGGGGTTTGACCCAGGTCCTCAAAAATAGAGTAGTTATGGGAGGCTCTAGAATTTGGATTATGGGTAGAGTGCTCAAGTACTCCTCTCGGAATACGAGGCAGTGGCTCTAGTTTTTCAATTTGTAAAGTCGTCTCTGGAGGAGGAGGAAGAGATTGTACACCAGGTATAGCCTGTGAAGAACTATAATCTCGAGATCGAGTGGATACATGAACTTTAGCATCGACCATATTGATACACAAACGGTCATTGTCTTGCAACGGCAGGTTTTGTCTCCCACCAGCCGCATTTTTGGAGTTTGAGGAGCTCAAGGCCATGTGTTGGTTATGTGGGAAAGGATCCGTTAGCACAGTGGGCGGTAGAGATAATAACCTCGTATCTTCCACAAGTTTGGGGCATAAATGAGTAAGGTGATTGTCTGTGCAAATCTTACAGGAAAATTTCACCTTACGTCTTTCTTTCTTGCCCTCTCCATCATTATTATTCGTCTTCTCATTATTACCATTGTCCTTGGATTTATTATTATTTTTCCCACCCTTACGATTATTATTACTTCATTTCTTCTTATTCCCGCCTAGTTTTTGGTTACCATTTGGGTCGGTCGACGATTGCACGGAATGTATATCCATCGACTGAGTGGGATTGGAAGACACAGACGAAGTTGGCCCTCCTACGGACTAGTTTAGATACAACTCTTTCAAATGGCTTGTCACTGAGTCTGCGGATTTTACATTTGTGGAGCCTACAATGCCATCAACATGAGGTATGGCATTTTGTCTAAGGTCATAAGTTGACCATGGTGCATCCAAAAGAATGTAGTATAACATCCCAGACTGAGCGTATATAAGATCTAACTAATGGGCTTTGAAGATCGCTTCTTCCTCAGTGGTAACCCCAGATGTAGAAACATCCTTCAAGATAGGAGACTGCAAAGACTAAAGGAACCATTCCAAAAGAAAGGATGGGGGTATGGAGGTCTTAATCAACCTCTTTTGTCTATGCCACTCCTGGATATGATCCGAGATATGAGTGGTTGTGTCCTAGCGTAAAGTCAACAGAAGTTATAGGCTTGCATCGTAATGAACCGACAATTGGAAGTGGTTAAGGAAGACCAACACCATCTGACTAAAGGTCCCATATGCCCCCCTAGGTAGCTCGATATACCATTTCAAAGTGACCCCAATGAGGGTGCGTTGAAACAATCTTAACCGAATGGAATCGTCATTAAGGGAATTCGAGGAGCACCATAGGTGAAAGGTAGTGATGTGATCACCAGTATCCTCGCCATTCTTACCTTCGAATTTTAGAATGTCTGAAGGAATCTTGGTGGGGATGGAGGGCCATGTAGGATCATGAGACACAGGGTCGTTCATCAAATTAGATAAGTCTGGCAGATTAAGCATGGCCAGAAAAGGGAGAGAAGGTTTCGACATATGTCCCTAAGCTCCCTGGAAATATTGTGCTTGAGGAACTGCAGTCCAGGCAGGGTTCTGGTAAGCACCATGATCTTATCTGGGATTTTAATACCCTCCTCCAGGTTGATTCATAAAAGGTTGGTTGGGCATCATTCCAATATGAATGTTCTGATGGTGGTTATAAAAATTGCCCCCAGCCAGATTGGATCTGGGTTGGGGGTTTCCCAAGGTGTGAAACTGACCTCCTCTAGGTGTGAATCCATAAGATAGAGGTGTATTTTTCATTCCAAATGTTTTGGTCGGAATCGACACTGAGGAGGTAAGGGTATAGGACAAAAATTGAGCAAAAGCTTGCCCGCAAGGTTGGTTTCTCGACCCAAAAGCAGAGGATTAGACCCAGGGTTAAAAGCAGGAATGCCTCCCATATTAGGAGTCATTTGAGGGATTTGAGAACCACCAAATGAAAAAGGAGTGTAAGGATGTGTAGTGCCCCCAAGTCCAATGCTAGCATTAGGGCCAACAGCTGGGATGGCATTCGAAAAC
The DNA here is from genome assembly GCA_009831015.1 of Picea engelmannii. Classification (NCBI taxonomy): domain Eukaryota; kingdom Viridiplantae; phylum Streptophyta; class Pinopsida; order Pinales; family Pinaceae; genus Picea; species Picea engelmannii. The sequence continues at coordinate 278,139 of ML791315.1, forward strand.
TGCAAAGTAAAATTCGGCATACCATAGGAAAAATTAGTAGAGGCCATAGGGATGGACTGAACATTATAGATCGGTGAGTGACCAAGAGACCCAAAGGGGTTCGAGTCAATAGATTGAGCATTTACTATAGGACGGACAATAGTAATGATAGTTTCCTCCGGCACTACAACCATTGTGGTTGCAGGAGTCGAAGGGGTGCCATTAACTATAGTAGGTGTGGGAGTCAAAGGGCTCCCAGTGTTCTAAAGGCTAGGTTCAGTACTCATCCTTGTAGAATCACAAGTCTGAACAGTGGAGGTGTGTGTACCACGTCTAATAACTCTACGCCTTTTGGAAGGCAAAGACTCGAAATCCGATGGTAATTGTAACAAGCAAAGGGACTGGTGGGGATGTTGGTTTGACTCCATGATGACTTAAGACTCTAAATACAAAAAATAAATCCTAATGCCAACTAGTAATCAAAGACCACTCCAAAAATCAAATGGCCAATATGCACACAAACGGGGTAAAGTGGTTGAAAGTCGCCTCCCTCCCTAAAGAAGGTATGTCTCACCCAAGAGGGGCATGAGACTTCCTACTAAAGATTGGAGGTAACAGAATCAGTTATAAGGGCCCTCGTGGGCTTAACAACTAGTCAAATAGATCCCCCCAGAGAGGTAATCCTCCATAAAGGTTGTGTGATGTTCGACCCTTATCTAACCCAGGGTACCTGCAGAATAACCCCTGCAAGTAACCTATGTGGCATCTAAGTCAAGCAACTAAGCAACCAATGTATAACCGATGCACATGCGAGCAGTCGTAAGTTAGGTCCACCGTATGGGTAGGGTAGCAAAGCCTGAAACATTAAAAGTACCACTTCTCACGAAGTTAAAGGCACTAGCAAGATCCCCATATACTAATAGATCCCCAGAAATATCTCTGACACTAAGAAAATATCAAGGAGATATCCCTTCAACCAACCTCGCGTGACCTCGTGATTAACTCTGGTGTGAGCGGAGCCTCCTGATATTACCAATTATACAATGGATTTATCCACTCCCTTTGTTAGACACATATGTTTATTTAATTGCCTTGGAGAAGTTTACTCACAAAATCCTATTCCAAGGCAATAAATCCTAAGCTAGTTTGTGCACCCTATAAAATAAAATCGTGACTAATCAATTTTAAATTATAGCATTAATTTTAATGGTCGTGCTTACTCAAAAAGGTATGGTAGTGAAACTCACGATGTTATGACTTATCAAGTAAAGTAAATATGAATACAATGCAAAGTCCTAACTTCAATTTTCAATGAATGATATGCTTCTTAAAACAAATGCAATTTTCAATTTCAACACTACAATTCTGAAGTAAAAATGCAATCTTTCTTTACATGCACTAAGCTAATGACAAAGACTCAAAAGATCAAAATGCCAAGCAATGCAAAATGCCTAATATTTTTGTATTTTCAATATAATAAAAATGAAAATGCATGGACTGAACATCAACTTGATATATAAAACTCTACTGTGTATAGAAAGAGATAACTCAAGCAGAATACCAAGGAGAAAACCACCTAGCCTAATGTACAAGGACAATCAAAATGAAAAGGTGATGAGAAAGACTCCGCCCAAAAATTCAACCCCAGACAGGTTTCCTGTCATCCCACGGGCACTTAACAATCACTACAGAGACCCAAGAAGACTCAGCAAACATCAAATCCCACCTAGCAACCACCAAACCCAATAAACAAGCACAAGAGGTTTATGTACGTGAATGTTCAAGGAAACAGAGCGTATGTACGCATCTTGCAAAGAGACAGCACATGTATATACGTGACTATCAAGCCAAAAAATGTGTATATGTTTCAAAAACAAAGCCAGGCAAGGGAGAAGGTTGAAAAACTTAGACCCAAAGTGAACAAAGGCTGTCAAGCAATGATACAACAAGAAACACAATAGGAATGAGAGAAATCAAAGGAGAAAAGTACTCCAAACCCTAAGAAAGAAGATTTGTATCCCCAATATGGTTTCTAATTTTGTTACAAGGAAAATCTCTTTATGGCTAGGGTAAACCACAACAGACGAAAATGACTGCAGAAATAAACTTTATTCTCAAGTATGTTATGTAAACAAATAAGCTAACAAGACAAGATCAAATATGTGTTTGATGAAGTCCACCGTTGAACACTTGACCCAAAGCAGAAGTGAAAATGTTACAGACTTCCGTGTCGGCATGGTTCGGAACTGAGAAACTAAGTTCCTTCCAGTTGGGCCTCCACCAAAGGAAATCTCATAGAAGAGATACAATGAAGTTCTCAATCAAATAAGGGAAGAGCTTGGGGGTTGAACACTGTGTTCAGACTTAAAGGACAAAGGGATGCAGACTCAATATGAAGTAAATAATTTCTCCAAAGTAACTTTTCTCTCAAAGGTGAATTATTTCTCCTCTTTTCCATAGCTCAGAATTGGCCCATTTATAGCCTTCAAATGGAACTGAAGGGACGAGTCGGAACGTTTCCAGTATATGGAAGGTCAAGGATCATATATATCTTGTCATGACATGGAAACTCGACACCATTTTTCGATTTTGGGCACAAATCTCGATGTACGCGCGCTGTAGTGGTGCAGCCTGCATATACACATGTTGTATAGTAGGCAAGGTTCGTACATGTGGAAAAAAATGTATTTTTATCTCTAGGATTTGCAAAAAGGGATTACAAGTCTACATAGGGAAATGGAAAAATGTCTTATGTGCAAGATTTCATAGGGTGAGGCAAATCTTGCTATAACAATATATCATCCAAAAAATAAATAAAGTGCATCTCTCTCTATATATGTGTGTGTGTGTGTGTGTGTGTGTCATCCAAAAAGGAAAAAAGTGTTTTTGTTAGAGTCCATGCTCTATCAAAATGTGATATATGTCCAAAAATTACCAAGCATGACATAGGGGCAGTTCTACTATTTTTCTAGTCATCATCATCATCAAATTTTCCTTATCCACATCGTTGTCATCACTATCATCATCCATCGAAGGATGTTGGTCTAGTGGGGATAGGTATCCTATAGCAAGTTCGACCCATGTACTCTGACGGAGCGTATGGACCTCTTACATACTGAAATTGACCTGATGGTCCCCCGATGTGATGTGGTTGTCCTGATGGACCTCCCATATATTGTGATTGAAGGGACTGTTGCATTGGAATCGTGGGGTTGATGGATTGATAGGGTATAGTTCCTTGCTGAGGAATGCCCTTCGAATTGGTTTGATCCCACAAAGGATTCGCAACTCCTTAATATGGATGTCTAGGATATGGGACATTGGGAGGGATAGAAGTACTTGTAGGAGAGGCTTTCCCCTAGGCATGTTGATGTTGCAACCATGTAGGTTTCCCCCCAGTAAAGAGTTTCCCTGCAACTGAAGGTTCCCCCCCAGCTGAACGTTGGCCTCCAATGTAGGGTGTGTTAATATGTGATGTATAAGATGGAGGTTGAGTAGCTCATATGACTTTGGTTGTGTGAACGACTTGACTATTGGCCATATGACGGATGGGATGACCAAGTAAAGCACTTGGCATGTGCATGTGTGGAAAAAATGAAGTAGGATTATTACCTAACTCATGTATGAGAGGAGATGAATGTGCAAGTGGTTGAGTATGGGTTACCTGATTCAATGATATTTTCGATAAAGATGAAGCACCAGCAATATAAAATACAGGAGTTGGGGAAAAATATGAATTCCCAAGTCCTTTTGGAAAACTAAAAGATGACGGGTTTGCGCCAAAAGATTGTCTAGTGGTGGAATCAGGCGTTAATCAGTAAGAAGAATAAGACTCAACGTATCTCGTGGAAGGTGGATCAATGAGTGGTTGGCCAAATGGATCAGTAAACAGAGGATTCACAAAAGATGCAAGGCTTTCTAGGACGGTTGGACCATTTCTTCAACATGATGACCACTTCCAGGAGGGATGCTCCCGGTTTAATAAGTGTGATCTGCAATCATTGCTTCATAAGAAATATTATGTTGAGGTTCCTGAGTGTCAAGTTTCCCAATGCAAATCAATACCTACAATGGAAAGCACAAGACAAACATCTATCTCATACTCTAATGGATTAGACAAAATCAATTCATTTATGCAGATTAAGACAACCATAGACAAGCACATGTAAACATACACGTGAAGGAAATAGGCCAAGTATATTAATGAGAACTTAGAAAGCAAAAATTACAATCTTCAGATGGTGTTATGGTAGCCTCTCCAAGTCCTCCTCATCCAAACCTTGCTTGAAATATCCACAATCAAAATAAAAATGCTCTACTGATTTCTGCTTTTTTAAGATCAGAGGTTTGATATGCTCCAATCTCTTCCCTATTCTCACCTTGGAAAGGCCTCCTTATATAAGCTTTGAGAGGCTTAACCACCATGAGTAGATTTGTGGATTGGTTTAGGATATTATTCCTTTAGGTTAGTATATGATTATAGGATAGTGCCATAGGATAGCATTCAATCCAAACTAACCTCATCTCCAACAGTTGGCCCTTAGAAACAGGCAGGATTCTCCAAATTTTCCTCTAACCAAAAGTAGTGATCCCCTATAGTTAGAGACAGAGCACTATTTTCCAAAAGTATCACTCCCTAAAAAAGGTAATGGGGGGGCTACCCTATGGGGTAGCACTCCCCCAGCATGGCCAGGGGGGCGCTACCCTTCAAAAATGCCCAAAAAATGGTCGATTTTCCAAGTAAAAATTGTGTTTTTGGCCTTGAAATGATGGGTTTCTTCCTCCAATATGACTTAGGGATCATGGAAAATGTTCTTTGATGGTTTCATGGGGTTAAAAAACATAGAAATACATAGAAAAGTGCAAGTTACACTTAGTAAGGTGCATACGACACTTGATGACACTTGCGACACTTACAAAGGTGCATACGACACTTTTATGACATTTGCGACACTTAGGGTGCGATAATTAAGTGTGGCATTTTGATGCGTAATAGATGCCCCCTAAAGTGTGAGGTCAGAAGAGAAACTGATGGCCAAAACACTTTACAAATTCTTTAATTCAAGGGTGTGGAGTTCGAGAACCTGGTAGAAGTTGCAAACAACCATCAAACAATATTAATATATGTTTCATTCCCGAGGCAGGCATACCTATGCTCGAAATACAAGTGACTCAAAGCATGGTTGCTAACAAATACACTGCGGATCCAAGATGATATTGACTAAGGATATGGCCACCAAAGATACAATGTGGATCCATCCCTCTATGACATGACTTGATCGTAGCCACAGAGTACACAGTGGATCTATGATGTGATAAGAACATAGCCACAGACCAATACAAAGTGGATCTATGTTATAGCATATATATCAGTCAAATGATCTCCATCGCAACCTAGGTAAAGTGTATATGAAGATGAATACTCAACCCAAGGTCTTCATCTCGGCCCTATAACAGTATGATTATTTCCATGCAAATAGATGATTTGATGTCTAACATGGCAGAAACCGCTTGATTACCGATCATTGAGGCATACCATTAACAAGTGCGAGAGAAGTCAACATTGATGTCAATGACTCTCAAGGTACTTTAAGTATAATCCAATGAATGTGAATAATGAGTTTAAGTAGAACATTCATGGAATCAATCGGCCAGGGGTCATTGATGTATACCCACTGTCGAATGTGAGGCTTACCATTGAGGCATGCATGTCCCAAGGTACTGATGTGTTCCTAAGTCTATTTCTTAGATAATTTTTTGAAGTCGACAGGAAAAGACTCGTCGAAGGATGGAATTGATGTATTTCCCATCAATCAACACGAAACTTGTCATAAGAAAGTGATAAGATATAGTAGACAAAAAAATGGACCGACATGGGTATTATTGTAGATGGTTGACTTTGAAGTGAATACTTCCCTTAAACACAGAGGCATGACATAAGACTTGGCAGCATAGACTCAGAATGGACCAAAATATAATGCGACAATTGTTGGGGCATTCTTTGGATGGGCCAAAGGAGTAGAAAGACTCATAGGATTGGTTCAATGTAGAGGAAAACGGATTATCCAAGTGTATGGTAAGGTGTGAACATGTGTCATGTTCAAGGGCTACAATAAGAGTTGCCTTAAAATATCTCAAGAAACTTGACCCACTTCCTTCAATTTCCCCCCCATCCAGATAGATGAGTACCTCTTTTTGTTTAATGAGATCGAGGAGGGTAACACATGCTCGATATAACCCACCTTTAGTAAGTTCCTCTTCCTTTGTTTCACAAACTGGAAGAAGTAAGGGTTCATTCCCATATAGGCCTTTCAATGTATATTTTATGAGCCCAAAGAAAGTAAACTAGGTGGTTTTTCATGTTTAGAGAGTTTTAAAAACACTTAAAGGAAACTCCCAGATGGACTTTCGTAAGTTTAGCCTTTTGAGCCCGAAAAAAGTATAAAATAATACTCAAGAGAACTCTCCTAGTCAGATGGTTAGGGTGTTCCTTTTTCGTAAGTAGTATGATGAGATCGAAAAAGAGATAAACTATCGCTCAACATATGTGCTTTCTAATTCACTTAAACGAGTGTGAAAGACAACTAGATCGCTCGGCAATCTTTTCATGTTTAGAGAGTCTGAAAAGATCTTAAATGAAACTCCAGAGGGTTCCTTTTTCATACAAGCTTTACGAGTCCGAAAAAGTGACAAAAGTGTACTCGGTATCTTATTCTCATGTTTTAACGAACATGAGAAATAACAAAGATTGAGCTCGGTAACTTATTCTCATGTATTTACGAGCACAAGAAAGAACAAAGAATAAGCTTGTGCCAGAAAATACTACTACCTTACGATGGGAATGAACACCAAGTGAGGATCACTTCTAGTGGTGTGTCTCTCTAGTGGTAGTTTTCCCCCAACTGGCATGATAGTAGCTAGTGGTCTCGCTCTAGCATGATGTCCAGAGGCTGGAGACCTGCCCCCCAAATGTCATTTCCTCCGATGACTCTTCTTCTTTCCTCGTTTAGACTTCTGGTTACTAATGGGAACATTTTCACTAGGCGGAGGAAAAGAAGGTTTAAGTAAGTATGTGATCCAGAGTGAGACTTGATTCTAATGGAAGGGGGTTTGTTTCATTTTTTAACGAGCTTGACAGGGACAATGAACTATGCTCATTAAGACTAGGTACTACAAAAGGATCAGATAATTCTAGGGATTGTCACACCTTAATCAAAATCATGTTTAACGTGGCAACATGTGCGGTGGGAGGAGCAGGCAAAGGAAAAACTGCCATGAGCGAGGAATCCTTAGGGAGACCTACTCCTACACTCTCAAAACCAATTTGTCCTAGAAAAGGGACATTATTTGTTGCAACATTGTACAGATCTGGAGTTGTATACTCAAGTTGGTCAACAGTGATAATTTTTACTTGATAGGGAAAACATAAATTACAAACACCAAAGATGTGACGACAGTCATCGCATAGAACCAACTACGACCAAGTAACAAATTATAATCTAGGGGCGCATCGACCACTTCAATGTCAATCGAAACAATCTTACCCTTCAATGTCACAGCAAAATATTTCTAGAGTCCGTGAGGTTGGAAACCATGTCCATCAAACACTTTCAGGGTGGTAGGGGACGGGGTAAGTGTAGGAGAACCAAGGGCTCTCCAACAAGGCAAAGACATGACACAAGTGGAGGCTCCCTCATCCAAAATAGTACGATGGATGTTCTTTCCACCAACCAAAACTTGAATTTGGAATGCTAAGTGGTGGAAAACCCTCTCCTTAAAATAATACATATTAAATGTAATCAGGTTCGACTCCTTGAGATCCATAGCTCTAATGGCTTACAACAGGGTTCTACGCTGGCTCGAACAATGCTATAGAACTTCGAGGGCTAACATAGCACAAGGAGCTTGTGCCAAATATTTAACGATGTTGTAGTTTTTGGCAGCACGGGCATTAGGATTAAATGTCGCTTTTTAAATTATGCTCTTGGGTGGGCGCAACGCTACGTTAGAAATCGACTTCTCAATCTGAAGAGGATTGGAAAATGGAGGAGCAGTGGAACTAGAAGGATGATCGACAACCTTCCCTTTAGTCGCATCACATGGAAGAGTGTCATAGGTATTTTCTCGAGCCATGACATTAACTGTCTTAAACATGTACACCTCAGAGGCACTTGTGGAAGCCTCCCCATGGTGGGAATGACCTGTGTTTCCCTCTTGCGGAGGGGCAAGATTTTGTGCAACCAAATTTTGGTGTTGAACAGGTTGGGGGGTACCCTTCATATATTTAGCGACAGCCTCACGATGAGAGCAGTATTTCATGTAGTGTCCTTCCTCACAAATCATACAAGGAGATTTAGGCTTCCTAGTCGATTGAGTATCAACAGTCTTGGGATTATCTTGGTCATTATAAGATTTCATGGATTTACCCTTGTTTTTCTTCTTACCTCCTGGTTGATGAGATGAAGTGGACTGGGCTGCATTCACCTCGGAGGTCTAAACAGGAGCGGAAGCAGTGTTGGTGTTTGGAATGGAATTAGGTTCCAAAGCATGTCTTGATGGATCGTTCAATGGATGAGGAGTGTGAGGGATCATATCGTAAAGTGTGTCGAAATGGGAGTAAACCAAGTCCAAATATCACAGGAAATGGGACGCAAGAGTGAATTTGTAAATTAATCCGCGAGGAGTTGTTCCGAAATGGGAGCTTTAATCAACCGTCTTCGTCATCTCCACTCATGAATATGATCAGATATGTGGGTGGAAGAGGATTGTCGGAGAGAGGTCAAAAGTTTTGTACTGGTCTTGTACCATATAGGCAACTAAAAATGCATCAGGAAAGCCATGGCAAGAGAATTAAATTCGGCAAAGGAGTTACGTGGTAGTTCAATATACCATTTCATTGTCACACCTATAAGTGTTCTCTAAAAAAGTATAAGATGAATGGAATCGTCCATCAAAGAGTTGGAAGAACACCATAAATGGAAAGTCATAACATGATTGGTAGGATCTTCCCCAGGTTTTCTATCGAATTTATGGATGTCGAACGATAATTTGGCAGGGATAGCGCACCAAAACGAGGCATGAAGGATGGGATCGTTTGTTAAACGCAACAGATATAGAATATCTAACGTAGCCAAGAACAATATTTTTTGGTTAGGTTGTTGATACTGGTCTTGGAATCAGGCCAAAGCAGAAAGAAAGGTGATTTTGGGAAAGAAGGCATGCATGAGGAAAGCGACAGCTGGAAGGAAGAACAACACATTCACATGCATGGAAGACCTAATGACAATAGGGTTAGGGTTTTGGTAATATATTGTAATGGTTGAAGAGCTAGAAACATATAAATAGAGATAGCTAGGTATTAGAGCGGGGATGAGTAGTTATGATAGAGATAATTGTTGTAGCAAGTCGATATGTAATATTTTGTTGTATGACCTAATTTTGTAAGCTTTTGAGCTAGAGAGGATGGAGGAGGGTAGATATTGAGGGTTAGATCGCAGGCTGAGGAGCCTGGTGCGATCTAGTCCGCCTCATATAGATCTTACCCAACTAAGAGGAGTTGTAAAGCGTGCGGCGTTGTCATGAAGAACTACTATAACAAAAGAGTGAAGAGCCAGATATTTGTGGACATAGCCCAGGAGGGGGTGAACCACGGTAACATATGTGTTATGTCATTGAATGCATGTGTGTCATTATTATCTTTCAATAGATATTGATATGATAAATGAATGAGTTAGTATATTTCTGCATTAATCGTGATAACAATATACTGCGTTAATGAGTTACAGTAGCACTCTCGATACTCAGTTATCAAATCTCTCACTCAATCCTAGGTCGTGAACACATGAGTATTGCAGCCACCCATTAAGACTATCTCGGGTGAGACGATGCAATGCACCCTATGCGTTGTGTTGCCTTCTGGTTTACCAGGAGGGCCAATAGTTTTAGAGGCTTTGTTGGAAACCCGAACAAACATGAACCCTGGTTCAATAAACTCAGACAGGATACTTAAGTAATTGAACAGACAACCAACAAATGGTTCAGTTGTCGTTGGTAGGAACAGGAGAGGATTGAGTAGATGCGAAGAGGCGGAGTAAAATAATATTAAAGCAAAAAAGAAAGCAATAAGCTACTAGAAGGTGATGTTGAGACCGTGGAATCCCAAAAAAGCATAGATCAAAACTTGTATAAGAACAAAAGGGATGGAGTTTGCACAGAAAGATAACAGAAACCCTAGAATAACACCCCGCAAATATCTTGAGAAATACGTGTTTACTGATTTGAATGAAAATTGTTTTTGTGATTTTCCACATTTATTGCAGGAGTGGATACTAAGGTTGAAGGATAACCACGCAACGAGCCGGATCCAATAGTTATAGTGGACCCTAGTATAGATTGAGCAGTTATAGCAGGTGAACAACAAGTTCACCCGCGCAGTCGATTTTTGGCTCGACAGTATTGTGGTAGGCTTTATAACAGAGTTTGTAGTAGATACAGTGAAGTCGTACAGCGCGGCGGAGCAAGAGTTCCTACGTGGACCCCGAGGAAGGTACATTAGATCACTATATACTTCTATTAAGATATTGTTATATAAAAAAGGTGTAATGACAATGGAGTCAGACAGCTAAACTTCCCTGCATGCATGGGTGAAGGGGGGAAGCATTGACAGAAAGAGAAAAAATGGAAGGAGGAAAGGATAAGGGAAAGAAGGAGGAACCCTTGGACCCAATCATGATGGATGACAACCAGATCAAGCGGATCATGGTGACAACTAGAAAGACGTATAGAGGAGTAATTTACCAATAAAAGTTGAATACCAAGAAGAGAGTCGTAGGCTGTAGCAGCGAGGGAAGGCTTGGCGAGTGATGAGGAAGAGGTAGAGGATCTCCAGGCTGTGGAGCAAATTGAGGAAATCTTGCGCGCAACATATGAGAGGAAGACGAGAGGTCCAAGAACGAGAAGATAAGGCAACAATCCTATCCATATTAATGTCAATGTGGAACCCATAAACCCATGTGCAACTAATACACCAAAGAGAACACCATCGTTTAGACAACCGAAGTTCGAAAGAAAGAAAGCAGGAAGTACATCTATACAAGGAACAACAACTGGAGGATCTAGTTCAGGAAGCATTAGTCAAGTATCTACACCACGCGGAGGTAGTAATTCAACATTCAGAATGGAAGGACACGATCCCACCATCAAGTTACCAAAATTTTGAGGAGAAGCAGCAGAAGACCCTGAGAAACACTTGTTCATTTGTGCAAAGATCTGGGAAGCAAAACAGATCACTGATGAAGATACTAAACTTGCGCAATTAGCTATTACGCTAAGAGATCGTGCACTAGACTGGTACATGAGTCTAGATGCAAATAGTGCACTTGGAACAACAAGGACACTGAAAGACATTAAGAAGTTACTAATTAATGAGTTCTAGAAGCCGAGTTCAGAGGATCAGTACATGAACGAGATGATCGAAATTACACAGAAACAGGGAGAATCTGTATGGGAGATTGACTAGAGATTCAAGCAATTGAAGGGAAAGTTGAAATATCTCATGATCGATATGCAGCATAGGCACATGTTGGTCAATTCACTGCTATCACACTTAAAATACCCATTGCGACAATAGAAGTTTCAGATGCAAGCAAAGGCTCTGCAGGCAACCCTACAACTGGAAGAAAACCAGTATCAACAAATGGACCCAGCCATCGAGGAACTAAAGGAGGATTTGGAGAACTTAAAATTTCATCTAAACCATAATAAGGGCAAGAACAAATGACAAGTCATTTGGTGCACTACATGCAGGATGGAAGGACACCACAAGAACGAATGTCCAACATTCGTGTTGTATATGGCAGCAGGAATTCCAAATTCGTTACCAATAGGAGGACTATGGTGTGAAGTCTGTAAGAAACCAGGCCACGATCTGTATCATTTCCCAATGATGCAGAAATACCAGACAGTCCCAAAGAGTTCATATTGAAACTTTTGCAAGTCAGTAGGCCATGACGACAAAGATTGTAGAACTATGGATTTGATGAGAGAAAGGACATTAGATGCATATATAGTGCAGGCATAAATGATGATTGGGAAAGATGCACCACAGTTTAATCAAGTTCTAGCTCCATACAACAATGCGCAGCAGTAGTATAATAATGCGCAACCACCATATAATATCGCGCAACAGTAGTACAACACAGCGCAACCTGAGTACAATATCGCCCAGTACAATCAGGCGCCTCAGTACAATGCGTTGAGAGGAGATCCAGTAGGCTATAGAGGTGGAGGATGAGCGAGAAGAGGTTTTGGATGAGGTAGAGGACCAATGGTATGCCACAATTGCAAACAACTGGGACATTATGCAAGGGAATGTCCACTTCCACCAACAACCTGTATGTATTTCCGCGCATCGTACCATGATACAGAAGAATGTCTGACACTATTAGTAAAGATTCAAGAAAAGAGGAACCAGAACAACCAGAATGTTCAGTAGATTTCAGCCGAAGAGAGAGATGAAGGACAAAACATCAATATAGTTACCCTGAGAGGAGCTAAAACAAGAAATGACACAGCCCGACAAGATCCAGGACAACACCAGTGGGTGAAAATGAACACCGAACCAAGGAAGCAGTTCGACGTGCAAAATGAGAAGGAGATATTTAAGCAAGCAAGACAATAATTTTAGAAGACATGGCATCAACTTCAACTGCGCAGCAAAGCAAGGAAGCATTGGAGTATGAGATGCCTCCATTATTGGATCATACCAACGAAATGCGACCCCTGGGACAAGTAAGTACAATCAAAGGATTTTTGCAATCATGTGTAAAAGTATTGAATGACCCATCATCTATTAAAATATTGCAAAACATATTAGAAATATGTAGTATAGAGGCGAAAGGAAAACTAGAACAAAAGACAGTCAATCACCTACATACAAGGAGAAGAACAGGTAGAGAATTTAGACTCAATGCCAATATCGTAGATTTCAACATGGGAGATATCATATTGGATCTAGGATCTGAAGTGAATGTATTTCCAAAGAAGCAATGGCAATGCATGGGAGATCCCACATTAGCATACTCACCTATTCAACTAAAACTAGCAAACCAACACAGAGTTATACCAATTGGTAGACTGAAAGGTGTGACAGTAGACCTAGATGGAGTGCGTACTAAAGCAGACTTTGAAGTTATTGAAATAGTGGATGGAACAACACTATATCCAGCGTTGCTTGGTTTGGATTGGGCGTTTGACAACCAGGCCATAATCAATCTCAAGATAAGAAAAATGGCATTTGAGTCAGGAGAATACAGGGTCATCGTGCCATTAGACCCATCAGAAGGGGAAAGGTTTGTAGAACCTACTTGCTTAGACTTAGAGGAAATCAACCAGTTGTACAGAACAACTGTGTGCGATGAGGATTACGTAAACCCAACTGCAGATGGGACACTCACTTGGCAGAGAATTAATTCATGTGCAACAGACTCAGACATCTATTTAGATAACTGGAAGCAAACGCTACACTAAGTTTCCACGAGAATATGTGCACAAATAGACCGCGTAGTAAGATGGATAGGCATGGAGATAAGGGAACCACCCAGTTTCCACGAAATAAATGATCTAGAAGTATTCTTGCCACAGTATGAAGATGCAGTTTATATAATCATATATTTTTAGCACTTGATATAGCACTCAAGGCCACACCTGCAAGATGGTGGGGCACACACAAAGAGACAATCACAGATTGGTACGAATGTAAGCGGTTACTGCGCATAAGGTTTGGTGCAGAACCGAAAAATAACAAACAACAAAAGTATGATGGACAAGGAGCACCAGCGGAACACTTGGAGAAGTGTAGAGTGCTACGGAAAATGACACCCCCAGAGGAATGGCCTCACCATTTCATACATACTCTAGAACGCATACCAGTGAACTGGTATACAAACCAAGAATTGCGCAAAGAAACTACGACTTGGACGACATTGCAACAGAACTTTACAGTCACTTTTTCATTCGAGCATGAGAACCCCAACATATATGCAACTCTTAAACAAATAAGAGGAGTGATATTCATCAAAGAACCAGAAGTCGAACTCATAACAGAAGAACAACAGCGGAACAAACAGATAGTCAAAGAATTGTTGTCATGTTACCATGTGCAGGAGGAAGCACCAGATGAAGATGATATGTACGATATTCAAATCGAGGAAGAAAAAGGTGAAAGAGAAGTGGAGGATCCACCCATAGAATCAGAAGTTATTGCCGCATCGATCAAGGTAAAGAAAGTAAACATTGGGACAGTTGAGAACCCCAAAATGGCTAGCATTGGAGATTACTTGGATGAGCAAACAGTGGAAAGCATAAAAAAGTTACTGGGAAAGTACAGTAACCTATTTCCCACAACATTTACAGTATGAAGGGTGTATTAGGAGAGCTAGGAGAGATGAAGATACTACTCAGACCTGAAGCGAGACCGATCAGACAGCGACCATATAGACTGAACCCAATATATAAGCAGAAAGTCAAAGCTAAGATCAACGGGATGCTTGAAGTCAGAATCATAGAACCAGTGGAATAATCGAAATGGATAAACCTGATGGTAGTTCAAGACAAAAAAAAATGAGGGATAAGGATATGTGTTGACTTGAGGAAGTTGAACGATGCATGCCTACATGACCCGTTCCCTACACCTTTCACGGATGAAGTGTTAGAGAACGTAGGTGGACATGAAGCTTACTCCTTCACTGATGGATTCTCAGGCTACCATCAAATCAAGATAGCACAAGAAGACATATACAAGACCATGTTTGTGACAGAATAGGGATCCTACCAGTACATAGTCATGTCGTTTGGACTGAAGAATGCACTAGCAATATTTTCCAGAGTAAGCATCGTCGCGTTTAAGGAATTCATCCATCAGTTTCTCGAGGTATACCTGGACAATTGGACAATCTATAGTTTGTTGAAATACCATGTAGATTTCTTACGCCTGATGTTAGAAAGATGTAGGCAGTGCCAGATATCATTAAACATAAAGAAATGTATATTCAGAACACCGTTTGGGATTCTATTGGGCCATATAGTATGCAAACAAGGGTTACTAGTAGATCCTGCAAAGATTGCAGTCATTGTTAACTTGCCACAACCTAAAAAAATATGTCAGCTAAGAGCGACATTGGGACACACCGGGTACTATAGAAATTTCATCAAAGGATATGCACAAATTACCGCGCCAATGGAAAAATTGTTAAGAAAAGATACAAAGTTTCAGTGGAATGACCAGTGTCAACACGGTCTAGATACCCTGAAGGAAAAGATGGTCACCACGCCAAGATTAGTATTTCCCGGCTGGGAGAATACATTCCACGTCCATGTAGATGCATCATCCATAGCACTTGGAGCTATCTTGGTGTAGCCGGGAGTAGGGGATTTGGTTCACCCCATAGAATTTGTGAGTCGGAAGTTGTCAGAATCAAAGCAGAACTATAACACTACAGAGATAGAAGGCCTAGCTATGGTCTATGCACTACATAAGTTCAGACATTACTTATTGGGGAAACACTTTAATATGTTCATAGATCACTCAGCCCTTAAATACCTAATCAACAAGCCAGTGTTGGGGGGGGAGAATCTATCGATGGTTACTACTATTTCAAGAATTTGACTTTGAAGTAATAGTCAAGCCAGGAAAATTGAATGCAGGACCTGACCACCTATCAAGGGTCACAAATGGAGAAGAACCTACAAATTTAGAGGACAAATTTTTGGACGCACATTTATTTTCAGTCCAGATTGTTGATGGTTACTTTGCAGATATCATCCAGTACTTGATCATAGGTATTGCACTGTCAGAATAAAACACCGCGTAGAAGAAAAATCTAGTAGTATGGGTTGTGGACTATCAACTGATTGTAGGACACTTATACAAAATGGGCGCAGATAGCATCTTGCGAAGATATGTGTTAGAACAAGAAAGACCAAGATTTTTAGCAGAATCCCATGAGGGAATGGTAGGAGAGAATTATGCAGGAAAAGCTACCACGCAGAAGGTATTGCACGCAGGGCTATGGTGGCCAAACATTCACAGAGACTCGAAGGAGTACTTCCAGAGATGCAACGTCTGTCAAAGGGTTGGTACACCCAACAGAAGGCACGAGATGCCATTACGACCACAGGTAACATTGCAGACGTTCGATAAATGGGCAATAGACTTTGTGGGACCAATCAACCCACCAGTGACAAGAACATGAGAAAGGTACATTATCACCACGACAGAATACCTAACAAGATGGCGGAAGCAGCACAAGTGAAGAATTGTAGTGCGGAAACAACGACACACTTTCTATTCAAATAAGTAATCACTTGATTTGGGTGCCCACGAGTTTTGATGAGCGACCAAGGCACGCACTTCATAAAAAACACTATTAGTGCTATGACTGGATATTTTGAAGTCCATCATCATAAAATTACACCATATCACCCACAGGCAAATGACACAGTAGAGGCATTCAACAAAATTCTTGAGAATTCACTGACAAAGATCTGTAATGTCAACAGGGATGATTGGGAACTTAAAATACCAGCAGTATTATGGGCCTATAGGACTACGTGCAAGAAGTTGATAGGGAACACGCCATTTAAAATGGTATATGGTCAAGAAGTAGTGGTGCCATTAGAATTTCTGGTACCTAGTTTGTGCGTAGCATCAATTACACACATGACCGAACAAGGCTCAGTACAGGAGAGACTAAACCAGTTGATGACCATGGACGAAGATCAGATCTTAGCAGGGTTCCACCGACAAGTTCAGAAAGCAAGGGATAAATCTTGGCATGACAGACACATCAAGAAGAAAACTTTCAAGGAAGGAGATTTAGTGTTGATGTATGACAGCAAATCCATCCAGCACCCAGGAAAACTCATAATGCACTGGCTAGGACCATATGAAGTAAAAACTTTCATAGATGGAGGAGTTGTACAGTTCAAAGACTTAGCAGGCGCAGAACTTAGAGGGATGATCAACGAGAGCCGAATGAAGCCGTACAAGGACAGTCGACCACCCACTACTTGAAAAGTCACCACACAGAGAAAAATAATAAATAATATATATATATATATATATATATATATATAAATAGGATATTAAATGTTATGAACAGAGGTACAATGCGCCGAAGAAAGAAGGATCATGCACACTTAGTAATACAAACTCGGAGAGGACAAGGCCAACAGCTAAGTCACCATGGAAACAAGCAAGAAAATTAAAGACGGCAAAAGCAGTACGAAACAATGGAGTAATGCGGAATGGACTGCCAGAAAGGACCGACGGGACACCGCATTAATCGCGCCAACTGGAGACGACAAGGGAGAGTAATGGAAAGTACGAAGGAACCGGAAGTGAATTGAATCCACAATAACGGTAGCATCTTCGACAATCTTCATGTGATGCCCATACAAAACACAGACACAGGAGAAAATAGTATATTGCGAGATTAGAAACGACAGAGGATGAGAAAGCAGAAGGAGCACAGAGCAGAGTTCGCAAAGGGCATAGAGAATATTCAAACCCAGCAACGATCGATACTCACCACCATGGCACCACCAAAGCAAGCAGAAACAATCCAAACTACCAGAAAACCCAGAGTTGGAACCAGACCATAGGTACAATTGGAAGAAGGCAAACAAGAACCGCCAGAGACCGTCAATGTCAACAAAATCCCCTCCCCAAACACAACATCGGTGAATCTTGTTATCACCTGCTAATTTGCATTAATTTTTCCCAAAGTGTCTTGTCCTTATGTTATTTTTCCACTCAAACTTTCAAATTTTCTCACCAGCTCCGTCAAGCTCCCATCACCTAAATCCTTCACTCAACTGATCATCCAAAATAGTCATGTCCTCCATGAGTTAAAAAATTTGGTGAATATCCCAAACCTATACCTAGCCTTAACGCTTATCTAAATCCCTTAGTTTCATCACTTCATTCATTTTTACCCTTATTTTCATATTCTCGTTGAAAATTAAAAAAACATGCCTTTTGTTAAGCACCCTTAGCCTATCCACAAAGTCATGTGTTAAGCCTCATATGCCCAAAGTCTTTAGAAAATAGAAAAAAGGGTTTATTATTAATATAAATATTTTTATATTAAAATATTTATATTAATATTTGATCAAATATTTATATTAATATTTGATCAAATATTTATATTAATATTTGATCAAATATTTAATTTGCAGCATCACGTCAAATCATCGGCATGAATCTCAATTTATAATGTCGAAAAGTCAAAGGTTGGATGGAGGGCGCACATACATATCGGGAATTGAAATAGCGAGGAGGTTAATTATGTGAAGGCGGGTCGGGGAAAACTACCGTGGTTTATTTGGTGGACACGTGTTTTTACATGGAGCACATCGGAGGTAAAAGTAGTTTGAATTAAACCACTCCAGCCCAAGCCCGATGTAATAAATGCATGATTTATCATATGTTTAATATGAAACATTTTTCTAGGAGTGCATTTCAACAACAATTATGGAATTTATAATAAATAAAATTCCTCCTCGCGGTGGAAAGGTTTTACAGAGGTAAGATTTAAGAAATTAATGTTTATTTCCATGAAAAAGATTTAAAAGGGAAGATGCACGTGAACAAAGACTTGGATAATTATTTATCCAAAGATTTACATAAGTAAAAGAAGAAGATAAAAGGTGTTACGGTAAACTGGAAAAAACACACAGTAAATGTTTTTTTCATGGTGAAACGGTAAATTGGAAAAACATAACACAGTAACTGTTTTTCATGTGAAATGGTAACAGTAAATGTTTTTTACAGTGAAATGGTGAATTGGGAAAAACAAGACATGGTTTTCAAGAACCACGGGCATGAATTAAATTATGGAAATTTAATTCTACAGGATAGAAAATATTTGGGAATTATTTTTTATTTCAAATATATTATTCCCAAATGTTTAATGAGAATATGGATAAATGCAATTATATTTGAAAGAGTATGAGTGACATTTCAAAGTGAACGTGGCAGAGGAAGGAGCTGGAGCGTCAGAGGAATCTGCAGGGGTCATGAAACGTTTTTTTCTTAAACTGTCATTTATAACCATTGTAGAAGTTGTAACGTTTAATTTCAGTTATTGTAACTGGTTGCACACTGGAGGAACTCGAATTGTATAAGTATTAGAAGTTCTGAGTGTATTAATGGTGGGAAGAAGTGAAAGGGCACGGTTCTGGTTGTTCTGAACTTCATTGTAATTTTCAGGGGCTGAATTGAACACATATGCAGCAACTTTGAAGTCTCTATGAAAAGATTATAATGGTGGTGATATGAGTTTTGTCTTCACTCATTATATGTGTTTCATGTGATATTTTATTCCATATACATTTTTCTTTTGTTTAAATTGGAGAGTTAAAGGCCCATAATTCATCATTTGATGCTCTTGGCTTAAGCAATTTAAACTGTGTATGTTTATTCTTAGCTAATTCAGAATTCATTCATGTAATGCTCTGATGCAGTTATATTTTTCTCTTTCCTCTTACCACTCTAATTAAATTCAAGTTATAAATTAGATTCATTGCCTCATTTAGCCTTTATCCTCTAGAGAGTTCTACAAGCCAATCAATGTTTTCATTCAATTTCATAATTTTGACACCATAGCCCAAAGTGTTCCTCCCCTTCCTTTCCATCAACTTTATTAAAAACCCCCAAAACAAACCAAATCTAGCCACTGATTATCAGAGAAATACCTTGTGACATGAGAGAGCCCTCTTTGAGTTGAGCACGCTAGTGCCTTATCTCTAAAGCTAGTTGAAACAGTTACCTTTTTCATTTTTTTATCAACCAAAACAAATTTACAGAGTGCTAACATTTTGGCGCCGTTGTCGGGGATGAAATTGAAAATATTTCTCAGGGAAGAACGACATGGTTGAGTTCTAAGGTCTGAGATTAGCATACACTTAGGCACATATTGGATGTATTCCTGCTCTGGCAGGCATGTAAGTTTCAAACCTGTGAAGTAAAGCAATGCATATAGATTCTTAAGAAAAATAGAATTTAATCAATGGCTCATTCACATAGTACACAGAGATTTATATCGGAAACCCTCAACCAGGAAAACCTTTCTTATATTCATTATATCGAATTTCACCATTCACTATACAATATATATACAATGTTTTTAGGTATTTCGTAGATACCAAAACCCTAATCCCTTAATCCGGGATTAATTTACAAAACCGCTAAAAATAGCAAAATCCGCAGACGCAGTTGTCATATCTAACGCGCCCACGCACACACATGCAAAGAATATAACACATACCCAACGTTCTCCCACTTGATGTTTTCTTTGCATCCAGGGGTCTAGGAGATTATATAGTCAACAATCCAGGGTAGCAATGCCCATTGTTACTCTACACCAGGAGAACTTCCCTGTGCCCGCGGACTTTGTCAATGAATCTGTAACATTCTTCAAAGTGTCAACCTTTTCCAGCAACACCTTCTCTTCCTCAACCATGTCTCTCACAAAGTGATACTGAACATCAATATGTTTTGTCTTTGAATGATAAGTTGGGTTCTTTGCTAAGAAGATTGCACTCTGGCTGTCACAATCTAATCTCACTGCTTGTTGTACCAACCCAATACCTGAACACAATCTTTGTAACCATACTGCTTCCTTGCTTGCATGAGTGGCTGCCATGTATTCAGCTTCTGTAGTTGAGAGTGCCACTACAGCCTGTCTTTT
>ML791315.1:298917-318561 GCA_009831015.1 Picea engelmannii
TGCTTCCTTGCTTGCATGAGTGGCTGCCATGTATTCAGCTTCTGTAGTTGAGAGTGCCACTACAGCCTGTCTTTTGCTCATCCAACTGATTTCTCCTCCAAATAGGTTAAACACATACCCACTTGTAGATCTTCTGTGATCCAGATCTCCAGCCCAGTCTGCATCAACAAAGCCATGTATGTCCACCACTCTACCCAATCCCTGTCTTCCTTGGTAGCACAATCCATAACTGGTGGTGCCACGAAGATACTTGAAGACCCTCTTTATTGTTGTCCAATGCTCCTTCCCTTGTTTTGACATATACCTACTCAAAACTCCCACTATATGTGCAATGTCCGGTCTAGTACACACCATTGCATACATCAAACTGCCAACTGCACTGGCATACGGAACATGGGACATGTCCTCTTCTTTTTCCTGTGTCTTGGGACACTAATCTGCAAATAACTTTACACCTATGGGAATAGGAACCTTGACCGGTTTACTTCCATGCATATTAAACCTCTTCAATATCGTCTCAACATATTTTCTCTTATTCAACCAGAGTTTCTTGTTTGCACGATCTCTTTTAATCCCCATTCCCAGAATGAAGTTAGCAACACCGAGATCCTTCATGTCAAATTTGGAGGATAGTTGTGATTTCACCTCCTTGATAACATCCATGTTATTTCCTACCAACAACATGTCATCAACATACAACACTACATAAATGAAGTGATTACCAACCTTCTTGGAATATACACAGTGATCATCCCTGCTTCTTACAAATCCTAATCCAAGAATGTATGTGTCAAACTTTTGGTACCACATCATAGGTGATTACTTCAGACCATATAGTGACTTATTTAGCTTACAGACCAGCTCTTTATTTCCCTTCACTACAAAGCCTTATGGTTGCTTCATGTAGATTTCTTCTTCCAGATCCCCATGTAGGAATGTTGTCTTCACATCCATCTGTTCCACTTCAATATCAAAAGCAGCAGCAATAGATAAAATAAATCTAATAGATGTTAACTTGGCAACAGGAGAAAAACTCTCACCAAAGTCAATTCCCTCTACCTGGGAATAACCTTTTGCTACTAACCGAGCTTTGTATTTCTCCACTTTACCTTCTGCATTAAACTTCTTCTTAAACAACCATTTGCTACCAACAGATTTTCTTCTAGCTGGCAACTCAACTATATCCCATGCCTCATTCTTATCCAAGGCATCCATTTCTTCAACCATCGCCTTCTTCCATAGTTTACTATCCTCTGAATTCACTACTTCCCTGACAGTTCTGGGATCATCATCAGTAATAGATAAAGCAAAATTGGAATGAAAATCAGGTGGACTATACCTTTCTGGTTGCCTTCTTTCTCTCACTGTTATAACCCTAATTTTCACCTTACATGCTTACCTGGCATCGGGCCATCTGAGATCCCTTCTTTGCCAAAGCACTGTTGAACAACTCTTTAAAAAACCTCTTTTATAAGGGCCCATGCACCCTACTCAATTACTGCACGCTAGCTGACCTAAAACAGCCTGCGTGAACCGACAAAAGCACGAAAAAAGGAAATTTGTCGATGAAACACACAGCTTTGGGTGAGTTAACTGAAACTCTTGGCCATGCATGGCCGAGGGTTCGTCCAAATACCTAGCTTCTTCTAGCCTATAAAAGAAGGGTTAGGGGTCCCATTTGGAAGAGGAGAATAAGAGTGAAGAAAATCCACCCAATTGCACATTCCCATTGTCCCAACCCTTTAGCCATCCTTGTGCAAAGAGAGATACAAAGAAAAGAAGTTGGAGGACATTTGAAGAGGAGCCCAGGATCAGGATTCGCGAAGCAGTGGCCGATCTTGACATTGTAAGTTGATTCATTAAAGTTAATAATAAAGAAATGCTTTTCCCGTCCCACTATATGAGTTCTTCATAGTTCAGTAAATATATGTTTGAATCTCTAACCCATTAGTCTGTAGGTAAAATGCATGTGTAGTTTGTTGCTTGTTTTGTATGCAGGTCAACCTTGGGAGGAGAGTTGCTAACAAGTGATCAAGCGTGAAGAAGGATCGACATCGAACATCCAGAACAAGGTATGTTGTTCTAACCATGTATTTGCTGAAAAGAAATGGGGATTAAGTCTGGGACGAAGGTAGAAAGTAGTTTTCTTTTGGTCATATATGCATGCATAATATAACCCTATTTGCTAGTCCGTAGGGGGATTTCCCACCACAACACTTACTGATCTCCTCAATGCTGGGGTATGAGGTTCTTCTTCTTCTTCTTCTTCTTCTTCTTCTTCTTCTTCTTCTTCTTCTTCTTCTTCCTCTTCTTTAGATGATTCAGATTTTGCATCATCCAACTCAAGCTCTATTTTCTCAGGTTCGTCTTGCATTGGTAGGATTTCCTGTTTGGACACATCTTTTACCTCTCTGAAAACAACATCTCGACTGTAAATAGTTTTCTTGGTTTCTGGGTTCCAAAGCTTATAACCTTTCACACCATCTTTATAACCAATAAAGATACACTTTTCAGCCTTTTTATCCATCTTACTTCTATTTTCCTTTGGAACATGTACATAAGCATCACAACCAAACACTCTAAGATGTTGAAGAGAGGGTTTATTTCCAGACCATACCTCATGTGGAGTTTTATCATCCAACGCTGATGAAGATGATCGATTGACCAAGTAACATGTTGTACCCACTGCCTCTGCCTAGAATTCTTTTCCTAACCCAGCATCACTGAGCATGCTCCTTGATTTTTCCATCAGTGTCTTGTTCATCCTTTATGCAACTCCATTCTATTGAGGAGTGTATGGATTAGTCTTCTGCCTTTCTATACCACACTTCGTACATAATTCTTCAAATTCATTTCCGCATAATTCTCCACCATTATCTGTTCTCAATACCTTTATTTTCTTCTTTGTCTGATTTTCTACCAAAGCCTTAAACTCTTTAAATTTATCAAATACCTGAGATTTCTTTCTAAGAAAATAAATCCATGTGTTCCTTAAAAAATCATCTATGAATGAAACATAATACACAAATTTACCTAGGGATGGAACAGGAACAGGTCCAAACACACCACTGTGTATCAACTCTAAGATCCCCTTTGCTCTTGTAGCACCAGATGGGAATCTTACTCGATTATGTTAACCATATATGAAATGTTCACAAAAATCAAAATCCAGAGTGCAATTAGACATACCTTCAACCATACCTTTACCGTGTAGTGTTCGAAGGCCCTTTTCTCCAATATGTCCCAGTCTTTGATGCCACAGCATGGTCTTCTTTCCAGGGACAATATTGGTATTGTCTTCTTTATTTCTCTATTCAGGGACAACAAAACTGTTACACCCATTAGTATAAGTGATTCCCAACAACTTGTACAGATTTCCACACCGAACTCCCCTCATCAACACCATTGCTCCTCGTACCATCTTGCAAGTGTTCTTTCCAAATACAGTATCCACTCCTGCATCATCCATCTTGCTTACATATATTAGGCTCCTTGCTAGTTTTGGAATGTGCATAACCCCAGGAAGTATTCTAATCCTTCCATCTTTTAGCAGCAACTTAACCCTTCCACGTCCCAAGATTTTTGTTGTCGAGTCATATCCTAGGAATACATCACCAACATCATATTTTTCATATTCAAAGAACCACTCCCTATGAGGAGTCATATGGTATGACACACCTGAGTCAATAAACCATACATCACGGTCTACATGTGTACTTGTAGATGCCAGGTAAACATCACCTCCTTCTTCAATGGAGGTTTTCACCTCTATGGAAGAGGTACTATCAGATCCCTTTGGTTTTTCAACCTTTTTAGACTTGCAATCTTTCTTATAATGCCCTGTTTTACCACACTTCCAGCATTTCCTCAAAGATTTTCTTGGAGACTTTGATCTACCTGTAGATTTAGATCTCCACCCTGAAGGCTTACCAGAGTTCCTATCTTGGGTACGCCCTCTTACAAATAAAGAATCTGTGTTGTGACCATCCATGTTTTTTCGCCTCATCTCTTCAGATAACAAGGATGCAACTGCATCCTCATACTTCAATGTAGATTGAGTGGTACTACCTATCGCTACAACCAGATTATCCCAAGAGTCTGGAAAATAACATAACAAAGTAATACACTTATCTTCTTCTGGAATCATAATATTAATAGAGCCAAGTTGACTTACCAGAGTATTAAAGGCATTTAGATGTTCTATCACAAAATCTCCATCTTCCATCCTAAGATGATACAACTTCTTTTGAAGAAACATATTGTTTACCAAGGATTTTGATTGATACAAATTCCCCAACTTGTCCCATAGTTCCTTGGTTGTAGATTCTCCTGAGACATTCAACAACACTGAATCTGCCAGGCAGAGTCGAATAGTACTCCTTGCTCTTCTGTCCAACTTCTCCCAATATTCCTTCGACATACCAGTAGGTGGTGTACTGGTATTTTGTGTACTGGTAGGCTGTGTACCAGTAGCCTATGTGCTAGTAGACAGTGTACTAGTAGGTTGTGTACCAGGATCCACAGCAATCCATTGTTCTTTGTCTACAAGAAGGTCCTCCATTTTCAGCTTCCATGGCTCAAAGATTTTACCGTTGAACTTCTCTATCTCGATTCTAGAAGAACTCATCATTCCTCTTTCTGCACTCAAATCACCACTACAAAATCTCCCACTAAACCCAAGTTTATCACAGACCCAAGATAAACTTGATCTATCAAGATCAAGCCAAACCCTCAACAACAAAGGCATCCCTCTGAAGCCAAAAATGAGCTCTGATACCACATGTAAGTTTTAAACCTGTGAAGTAAAGCAATGCATATAGATTCTTAAGAAAAACAAAATTTAATCAATGGCTCATTCACATCGTACACAGAGATTTATACCAGAAACCCTCAACCAGGAAAACCTTTCTTATATTCATTATATCGAATTTCACCATTCACTATACAATATATATACAATGTTTTTAGGTATTCCATAGATACCAAAACCCTAATCCCTTAATCCGCGATTAATTTACAAAACTGCTAAAAATAGCAAAAACTGCCCAAAAAAAAAAAATTGGGGCGTTGCGCATAACCAATGGGGGCATACCTGCCCCCCCTGGGACCCCCCTAGGAAAGTGCTCGGTGCACATGGCACAAACAGAGCACTAGTACAAGGGATCGTCAGACGCAGTTTTCATATCTGACGTGCCCACACACACACATGCAAAGAATATAACACATACCCAACACTCCACACATCAAAAAATCAATTTGAAGGTGATTCCACTGGTAGAAGAATCCAGAAATTTGAACTTTCACTGGCGACTCCACTCTGAATGAAAAATCCAGCTTCCAAAACATCATTGGCGACTCCACTCTGAATGAAAAATCTAGCTTCCAAAACATCATTGGCGACTCCACTGTCCGAAGATGAGTTCAATATCTGCAAGGTATGCTCCAATCAATCGATCTCATATTCTTGGCTTTCCAAATCATATTCCTCACATAAATTGGCAAAAATATTCGCCTAAATTCGAAGATGGGAAAGGAAATGATGTTGCCTTGCATTTGATTAGATTTCACATGCACATATGTAAGCTAGGTGTTGAATTTCATGAGGATTGTTTGATGAAAATGTTTATGGCTACTTTACAGGGGAGAGCAAGATTATGGTATGAAGGTTTAAAACCAGGCAGCTTATACTCTCTTAAGGATTTCCACATAACATTCTTTAAGCATTATGGAGAATCTAATCCTTCATTCTTGGTGTTTGAAGATTGTTGTGAATTTTTTGAACATTTCATTAAGTACCTTAAAAATGTTTTTGGTGATGAAGAGTGCATGAATGATGAAATCATAGAAGCCCTTTATGAATATTCATCCCAACAACAAATAGTATCCCCCTCTTTTGGTTGAAGGTGAAGCTGATCAAGAAATTGTTGTTGAAAGTCATTTTCCTTCTCCTAAACTTGATGAAGATATTCAACAAGATTTTCAACAAGACAAAGTGTTTCAAAGTTGTCTTTCTTCCCCTATGAATGATGTGGTTGTTCAAATTCTAAGTGGCCTAGACATTGTTGAGGATTCTGAAACTGCATGTATGGAAACTTCAAGCAATGAACAAACAAATGACATAGAGTTTCATGAAAGCAACAAAACAGCATATGCCATTTTTCAATCAGAAATACAGAAAGATAATGAAGAGGCAATGGTTTTATTTGATTAATTTGAAAATCATGGTTTTGAAAGTGCATCCATGGGAACTCTAGACTGTGAAATAGTGCATGATGTTAGATTTTCACATTTGCAAGAAGATTATGAGCAGCAACTTATTTCTATTAATTCATTTGAAAGTCAAAATGGCAGCCCTCAAACAAATTTCCAGAAGTTTAATGAAACCAAATCAGAATTTTTTGATGAACAAGAGGATAGCCTTGATGCACATAATATGGCTGTCATATTTGAAGATGTGCAAGAATGTATGAATGTTTTTGTAGAGATGCATGGAAAAATAGACAAACCTATTGCTTCCATTTCATTTGAAAATGTTCTCAGAACTGAAGAAATAGAGCAAGAGCAACAAACACTTATGAAAGAGGCTTGTCTTTTTGTTTTTGTTCATCAAGAAGAAATGAGTTTTCATGGTTTTCTAGATCCTGTGGCCATACTATTACAGTCATCAGTGAAGGAAGAATTTGTTTCATTCATAAACTCGAATTTTGGATTCAATTTTTTCTTTCAGCTGCCATCTTTTACATTTGTCTTCCAGCTTAAGAAAAATGTGAGCAAAGGAGATTTGGGAAGCAAATTGCTTGATTGGTTGCATTGGCACTTTCGCACCACTTGATTGAGTATTCATTTCAGCATTTTTAGGGTAGGTAGGAGTGTGCGAATAAGCTTGTTGTTCAAGTATTTTTCAGTTTGGATTTCCAATATTGTGTACATTTATATTTTAGCGGTGTACTCAGTGTTCAGTATCTAGTTGAGAGCAATGTGCAGAGTTTGGTTTTCAAAAGACACTGGTGACAGGTCGAAGCAGGGTACACAAACATGTTTTGGGAGCAGCCCAATGGATCAGGCACATGGTCTATTGTTCTTTGCTACCTCACAGGGAGGATAACATCCCCAATAGGAGCCTATGTTATCACCTGCTAATTTGCATTAGTTTTTCCCAAAGCGTCTTGTCCTTCTGTTATTTTTCCACTCAAACTTTCAAATTTTTTCACTAGCTCCGTCAAGCTCCCATCACCTAAATCCTTCACTCAACTGATCATCCAAAATAGTCATGTCCTCCATGAGTTAAAAAATTTGGTGAATATCCCAAACCTATACCTAGCCTTAACGCTTATCTAAATCCCTTAGTTTCATCACTTCATTCATTTTTACCCTTATTTTCATATTCCCATTGAAAATAAAAAAATATGCCTTTTATTAAGCACCCTTATCCTA
Organism: Picea engelmannii; assembly: GCA_009831015.1. NCBI lineage: Eukaryota > Viridiplantae > Streptophyta > Pinopsida > Pinales > Pinaceae > Picea > Picea engelmannii. The sequence goes on from ML791315.1 coordinate 306,352, forward strand.
TCCACAAAGTCATGTGTTAAGCCTCATATGCCCAATGTCTTTAGAAAATAGAAAAAAGGGTTTATTATTAATAGAAATACTTTTATATTAAAATATTTATATTAATATTTGATCAAATATTTAATTTGCACCATCACGTCAAATCATGGGCACGAATCTCAATTTATAGTGTGGAAAATTCGTTGGATGGAGGGCACACATACATATCGGGGACTGAAATAGCAAGGAGGTTAATTATGTGAAGGTGGGTCGGGGAAAACTATCGTGGTTTATTTGGTGGACACGTGTTTTTACATGGAGCACATCGGAGGTAAAAGTAGTTTGAATTAAAACACTCCAGCCCAAGCCCAATGTAATAAATGCACCATTTATCATATGTTTAATATGGGGCATTTTTCTAGGAGTTCATTTCAACAACAATTATGGAATTTATAATAAATAAAATTCCTCCTCACTGTGAAAAGGTTTTATAGAGGTAAGATTTAAGAAATTAATGTTTATTTCCATGAAAAAGATTTAAATGGGAAGATGCACGTGAACGAAGACTTGGATAATTATTTTTCCAAAGATTTACATAAGTAAAAGAAGAAGATAAAAGGTGTTATGGAAAACTGGAAAAACACACAGTAAATGTTTTTTCATGGTGAAACGGTAAATTGGAAAAACATAACACAGTGAATGTTTTTCATGTGAAATGGTAATAGTAAATGTTTTTTACAGTGAAATGGTGAATTGGGAAAAACAAGACATGGTTTTAAAGAACCACGGGCATGAATTAAATTATGGAAATTTAATTCTACAGGATAGAAAATATTTGGGAATTATTTTTTATTTCAAATATATTATTCCCAAATGTTTAATGAGAATATGGATAAACGCAATTATATTTGAAAGAGTATGAGTGACATTTCAAAGAGAACATGGCAGAGGAAGGAGCTGGAGCGTCACAGGAATCTGCAGGGGTCATGAAACGTTTTTCTAAAACTGTCATTTATAATCATTGTAGAAGCTGTAACGTTTCATTTTAGTTATTGTAACCAGTTGCACACTGGAGGAACTCGAATTGTATAAGTATTAGAGGTTCTGAGTGTATTAATGGTGGGAAGAAGTGCAAGGGCACAAATCTGGTTGTTCAGAACTTCATTGTAATTTTTTGGGGTTGAATCTATTACATATGCAGCAGCTTTGAAGTCTCTATGAAAAGATTCTAATGGTGGTGATATGAGTTTTGTCTTCACTCATTGTATTTGTTTCCTGTGATCTCTTATTCCATATACATTTTTCTTTTGTTTAAATTGGAGAGTTAAAGGCCCAGAATTCATCATTTGATGCTCTTGGCTTAAGCAATTTAAACTGTGTATGTTTCTTCTTAGCTAAATTATAATTCATTCATGTAATGCTCTGATGCAGTTATATTTTTCTCTTTCCTCTTACCACTCTAATTAAATTCAAGTTATAACTCAAATTCATTATCTCATTTAGCCTTTATCCTCTGGAGAGTTCTACAGGCCAGTCAATGTTTTCATTCAATTTTGGAATTTTGACTCCATAACCCAAAGTGTTCCTCCCCTTCCTTGCCAGCAACTTTATTAAAAAACCCCAAAACAAACCAAATCTAGCCACTGATTATCAAGGAAATACCCTGTGACATGAGAGAGCCCTCTCTGAGTTGAGTAGGCTAGTGCCTCAGCTCTAAAGTTGGTTTAAACAGTTACCTCTGTTGTTTATTTATCAGCCAAAACAAATTTACAGAGTGCTAGCATTTTGGCGTCGTTGTCGTGGATGAAATTGAAATTTTTTCCCTAGGAAGAACGACATGGTTGAGTTCTAAGGTCTGAGAAAAGCATACACTTAGGCACATATTGGTTGTATTCCTGCTCTGGCGACTCCACACATCAAAAAATCAGTTTGAAGGTGATTCCACTGGTAGAAGAATCCAGAAATTTGAACTTTCACTGGCAACTCCATTCTCAATGCAGAATCCAGCTTCCAAAACATCATTGGCGACTCCATTGTCCGAAGATGAGTTCAATGTCTGCAAGGTATGCTCCAATCAATTGATCTCATATTCTTGTCTTTCCAAATCATATTCCTCACATAAATTGGCATAAATATTTTCCTAAATTCGAAGATGGGAAAGGAAATGATGTTGCCTTGCACTTGATTAGATTTCACATGCACATATGTAAGCTAGGGATTGAATTTCATGAGGATTGTTTGATGAAAATGTTTATGGCTACTTTACAGGGGAGAGAAAGATTATGGTATGAAGGTTTAAAACTAGGAAGCTTATACTCTCTTAGGGATTTCCACATAACATTCTTTAAGCATTATGGAGAATCTAATCCTTCATTCTTGGTGTTTGAATATTGTTGTGAATTTTGTGAACATTTCATTAAGTACCTTAAAAATGTTTTTGGTGATAAGAGTGTAAGAATGATGAAATCGTAGAAGCCCTTTATGAATATTCATCCCAACAACAAATAGTATCCCCTCCTTTGGTTGAAGGTGAAGTTGATCAAGAAATTGTTGCTGAAAGTCATTTTCCTTCTCCTGAACTTGATGAAGATATTCAGCAAGATTTTCAACAAGACAAAGTGTTTCAAAGTTGTCTTTCTTCCCCTATGAATGATGTGGTTGTTCAAATTCTAAGTGGCCTAGACATGGATGAGGATTTTGAAACTGCATCTATGGAAACTTCAAGCAATGAACAAACAAATGACATAGAGTTTCAAGAAAGCAACAAAATAGCATATGCCATTTTTCAATCAAAAATACAGAAAGATAATGAAGAGGCAGTGGTTTTATTTGATTCATTTGAAAATCATGGTTTTGAAAGTGCATCCATGGGAACTATAGATTGTGAAATAGTGCATGATGTTAGATTTTCACATTTGCAAGAAGATTATGAGCAGCAACTTATTTCTATTAATTCATTTGAAAGTCAAAATGGCAGCCCTCAAACAAATTTTCAGAAGTTTAATGAAACCAAATCAGAATTGTTTGATGAACAAGAGGATAGCATTGATGCACATAATATGGCTATCATATTTGAAGATGTGCAAGAATGTATGAATGTTTTTGTAGAGATGCATGGAAAAATAGACAAACCTATTGCTGCCATTTCATTTGAAAATGTTCTCAGAACTGAAGAAATAGAGCAAGAGCAACAAACACTTATGAAAGAGGCTTGTCTTTCTATTTTTTTTCATCAAGAAGAAATGAGTTTTCATGGTTTTCTAGATCATGTGGCCATCCTATTATAGTCATCTATGAAGGAAGAATTTGTTTCATTCATAAACTCGAATTTTGGATTCAATTTTTTCTTTCAGCTGCCATCTTTTACATTTGTCTGGCAGCTTAAGAAAAAAGTGAGCAAAGAAGAATCGGGAAGCCAATTTCTTGATTGGTTGAATTGGCACTTTAGCATCACTTGATTGAGTATTCATTTCAACATTTTTAGGGTAGGTAGGAGTGTGTGAATAAGCTTGTTGGTCAAGCATTTTTCAGTTTGGATTTCCAGTATTGTGTACAGTCAAATTTTAGCGGTGTATTTAGTGTTCAGTATCCAGTTGAGAGCAGTGTGCAGAGTTGGGTTTTCAGCAGACACTGGTGACAGGTCGGAGCAGGGTACACAGACATGTTTTTGGAGCAGCCCAATGGATCAGGCACATGGTCTACTGTTCTTTGCTACCTCACAGGGAGGATAGCATCCCCAATAGGAACCTATGTTATCGCATGTTAATTTTCATTAATTTTTCCCAAAGCGTCTTGTCCTTGTGCTATGTTTTCACTCAGAATTTCAAATTTTTTCACCAGCTCCGTCAAGCTCCCATCACCTAAATACTTCACTCAACTGATCATCCAAAATAGTCATGTCCTCCATGAGTTAAAAAATTTGGCGAATATCCCAAACCTATACCTAGCCTTAATGCTTATCTAAATCCCTTAGTTTCATCACTTCATTCATTTTTACCCTTATTTTCATATTCCCGTTGAAAAAAAATATATATATATATATATGCCTTTTATTAAACACCCTTATCCTATCCACAAAGTCATGTGTTAAGCCTCATATGCCCAAAGTCCTTAGAAAATAGAAAAAAGGGTTTATTATTAATATAAATATTTTATATTAAAATATTTATATTAATATTTGATCAAATATTTAATTTTCAGCATCACGTCAAATCATGGGCACTAATCTCAATTTATAATGTGGAAAATTCAAAGGTTGGATGGAGGGTGCACATACATATCGGGGTTTGAAATAGCAAGGATGTTAATTATGTGAAGGTGGGTTGGGGAAAACTATCGTGGTTTATTTGGTGGACACGTGTTTTTACAAGGAGCACATAGGAGGTAAAAGTAGTTTGAATTAAACCACTCCAGCCCAAGCCCGATGTAATAAATGCACCATTTATCATATGTTTAATGTGCGGCATTTTTCCAGGAGTGCATTTCAACAACAATTATGGAATTTATAATAAATAAAATTCCTCCTCACGGTGAAAAGGTTTTACAGAGGTAAGATTTAAGAAATTAATGTTTATTTCCATGAAAAAGATTTAAATGGGAAGATGCATGTGAACGAAGACTTGGATAATTCTTTATCCAAAGATTTACATAAGTAAAAGAAGAAGATAAAAGGTGTTATGGTAAACTAGAAAAAAACACAGTAAATGTTTTCTCATGGTGAAACAGTAAATTGGAAAAACATAACACAGTAAATGTTTTTCATGTGAAATGGTAACAGTAAATGTTTTTTACAGTGAAATGGTGAATTGGGAAAAAAAATACATGGTTTTAAAGAACCATGGGCATGAATTAAATTATGGAAACTTAATTCTACAGGATAGAAAATATTTGGAAATTATTTTTTATTTCAAATATATTATTCCCAAATGTTTAATGAGAATATGGATAAATGCAATTATATTTGAAAGAGTATGAGTGACATTTCAAAGAGAACCTCGCAAGAAAGTCGTCGCAACCATTGTTTTGTCGCGTATACCAGATGGGGTACAGGTGAAACTAGACTTGTTGGGTCATATCGACAAGCTAAAATACTTGGACCACGATGTAGAATACATGGGGACATTCCTGGAATTCACAAAGAGGGTATACTTACAGACTGTGGGCATAAATACGGTTGGGGAACCGGTTGATCAACCACTCTAGTGGGCAATAGGGTTGGAAAAAATGGGCATTTTAGGTCTGCTAGACCTACCACACTTTGGCAGAGGACAATATGCAAATAGTTACGTGAAACAATTAATGGAGGTCACACATGGCGGGGATATATGGTTGGACAAGCTCGTCTCGATAGACGTAGATCTTATTGCGAAAATTACAGGGTTTCCATCTCGGGGCAAGGATCCCGTGCAATTCCTCAACAATAAGACAAAGGAGACAGCACTTGCGGAGGAGATGAGGAATAAATACAGTATGGACAGGGGGACACGAGGAATCATCATCAAGAGGATCAATGATGTCGCAACACAAATGACCACAAAAATATTGGTCTGCAAGCTGCTAAGGAAATGTCGCATAGAGGAAGTCCCAGTTGGGGTCATCGCAGTCGCATCACAATGTGTCAAGGGCACCACAGTGGGTTGGGCACCCTATTTGTTAAATTTATTTATGGATGATTACAAGGATGTGTAGGATTTCAAAATGGAATTTCATTACTCATGGTTTATCATGCTAATCGCCTTTATGGGATGGAGGGAACCGAGATATGTCTCTTTCGCTACCAGGCCCAAACCAAATCACGGAGCGAGATATCTATTGTTGGGCGCCATATCCGACGCCAGGCACAAAAATATGAATGGATCCATATTCGAAGGATACCTTCGTGACCTACCGGAGGCCATCTCCAAAATGTGGAGAATAACACCACATGTTATTGCACAGTATCGAGATATCACCAACTTCAAGGCCACGCGACATGCGATGTGGATACAGGCGCGGAAGGACCCCAATAAGCATGAGTGGCTACAAATGTGCTACTGTATCATGGAGGGCGATATCGACATGGTCACCAAAGACTGGGAAGACGAGTGGAAGATTCCAGTCCTCACCCAAGACTTGTCGGAAAGGATAGCAGAAGAGGAGGCAGGGTAGGGAGAAACACAGTCTCAAGAATTCCCAGCGCCCAAGAAATGAAAAATAGGCCAAACAAAGACAAAGCAAACAAATGAAGGGGCAGCTACGATGGGGACCCAAAAGGGGAAGAAGGATAATACGCAATCGTCCAAAGAATAGTAGAAACAGACCGAGTTCGTGCAAGGGACTACACCAAGTCCCAATTAATAAGAACCAGGCCTTAGTAAGAGACCAGCTACTCAGAGGAGGGGCACGCGCAAGAAGATGAATGCACAAAGAACACCTCCAAATTACACGATCACGGAAGATGATGCAGATATGATAGCTCGAATGGTTCGGGATTGTATATCCGAGGATTTTGACAATGTTGCACACCACAGGGACAGAATTCAAGAGGAGCAAGCAGACATGCGACAATTCCTCAAGCAGATCGGGGAAGCACAGACAATGGGAAGTAGCATGGGAACAGGGCCATCAACATCATAGATAGAACAAAGACTGGAAGAAGGAGAGCGAGATACAGTCCATACAATACCACAGCCAAACGCAACATTCCACATTACACCCAGTATGTTGCACATGGATGATATCGTGGGGCAGAGACCCCTGAAAGACTTAGCTCAAATCCAACTGGTATTGTTGTGGATACCATCCAAGGCTCTACACAAATTATAGGTTAGTGTTACCCAAGAGATACAGTCTCGTGCACACACAGACTTAGTCGAATTATAGTAGGAAATGGAAAAGCAGGATGCGTTGGAAATAATATGCGAGCAGGCTAAGTTCGAAACCCAAGAGGAAAGGGAGCACATGAATGGATTGGAGTAGAAAGTGGCAGGAACTTATGAAAAAATTCCAAAAATCACGCAGAGCGACGAGCTCACAATAGTAGAAAATATTGATCAAATTGCGCAGGAAATCGATCAATATCATAAGGAGATCGAGAATATTCGTGAGTAGCTCACACCCACTCTACCAGCAATAAAGGAGCAAAGGAAGCAGGAGACAACAGAGCAGCTGTAGGAGATAGAGAAACAGGTCAGCACAGCAGCCGACTTGTTCGATAAACCAGCACAACTTTGGACAAAGTTAGAGGAGGATTAGCAAGTCCAAAGGTGGGACAAGGAAGAAGAAAGGATAAGCGCAGCTATCCAAGACCTCAAGCAGAGGAAAAATACAATGTCCATCATGGAGCGCATCAAAGGGGTGCAGGACATGAAGAAACTACAGGTAGAACTCACCACTGCGCAAACGCAGAAAAAGGAGCATCATGCTCAAATGGAACCGCTGCAAGAGCATGTAGTAGAAGTCATTGCACAGGTATAGGAAGTTAAGACATAGATAACACAGACCCAAGCAGAATGTGCATGATTGATCAGTGACGAATTTGCAGTCCAAATAGTAGACACAATCAAGGAGAATACTGCACAGGCGCAAACACAAGCAGCAGAGCTCAAGGAAAAGTTCCAGGCGATCACCAAGGAGATAGAAGAAGCGCACAAAGGTTAGGTGGCTTGGGACAAGCCACATGTCAGTGTTGGGGGCCTATTGGAAGCAGACCAAAGCAGAAAGAAAGGCAATTTTGGGAAAGAAGGCATGCACGAGGAAAGCAATAGCTGGAAGGAAGAACGACACGCGTGCATGCATGGAAGACATAATGACTGTAGGGTTAGGGTTTTGGTAATATATTGTAATGGTTGAAGATCCAGAAATGTATAAATAGAGATACCTAGGTCTCAGAGCAAGGACGAGTAGTTATGATAAAGATAATTGTTGTAGCGAGTCGATATGTAATATTTTGTTGTATGACCTACTTTTGTAAGTTGTTGAGCTAGAGAGGACAGAAGAGGGTAGATATTGAGGGTTAGATTGTAGGCTAAGGAGCTTGGTGCGATCTAGTCCACCTCATATAGATCTTACCAAACTGAGACGAGTTGTAAAGAACGTGACGTTGTAATGAAGAACTACTATAATAAAAGAGCAAAGAGCCAGATCTTTGTGGACATAGCCCAGGAGGGGCTGAACCACGGTAATATCTGTGTTATGTGATTGAATGCATGTGTGTCATTATTATATTTCAGTAGATATTGATATGCTAAATGAATGAGTTAGTATATTTCTACATAAATCATGATAACAGTATACTGCGTTAATGAGTTACAATAGCACTCTTGATACTCAGTTATAGATCTCTCACTAAATCCTAGGCTATAAACACATGAGTATTGCAGCCGCCCATTAAGACTATATCGGGTGAGACGGCACAGTGCACTTTGTGCATTGTGTTACCTTCTGGTTTACCAGGAGGGCCGATAATTTTAGAGGCTTTGTTGGAAACCTGAACAGACATGAACCCTGGGTCAATAAACTCAGAAAGGATACTTAAGTAACCGAACAGACAACCAACAACTGGTGATAACCATATTACGTGCGAACACCAGTAGGACCATATCCTGGTTGTGACGAGATCACAAAGCTAGATGGTCCTCCCATGTAAGGAGCTTGTCCGGGTTGTCCACCCATGTAAGGTGCTTGTCATGTTTGTCCACCCATGTATTGTGACGAAGCGGATGGACCTCCTACATATTGAAATTTACCTAATGTTACCCTAATGTAATTTGTTTGACCTGATGTACCTCCCATATATTGTGATTGAAGGGATTTTTGCATCATAATTGTGGTGTTCATGGATTGATAAGGCATAGTTCCTTGCAGAGGAATGCCCGCTAGATTGGGTTGAGCCCACAAATGATTCGCAACTCCTGGATACAGATGTCCATGATATAGGCCAGTGGTAGTAGGGATAGAAGGACTTGTAGGAGTGGCTTGCCCCCAAGAATGTTGATGTTGCAACCATGTAGGTTTCCCCCCAGTAAAAGTTTCCCCGCAACTGAAGGTTTCCCCCCAGCTGAAGGTTGGTCTCCAATGTAGGGTGTGATAATATGTGATGTATGAGATGGAGGTTGAGTATCTCATGTGACCATGGTTGTGTGAATGACTTTAATACTGGCCATCTGAAATATGGGACGACCAAGTAAAGCACTTGGCATGTGCATGTGTGGAAAAAATGAAGCAAGAATATTATCAGACTCATGTACAAGAGGATATGAATGCGCAAGTGGTTAATTCGGGGTTACCTGAGTCAATGATATTTTCAATAAATACGAAGCACCAATAGTATCAAATACAAGAGTTGTGGAAAAATATGAATTCCCAAGTCCTTCAGGAAAACCAAAAGATGACGGGTTCGTGCCAAAAGATTGTGTAGTGGTGGAACCGAGTAGTAATATATAAGAAGAATAAGAATCAATGTATCTCATGGATGGTGGATCAATGAGTGGTTGGCCAAATGGATCAGTAAATAGAGGAGTCACAAAATATGCAAGGCTTTTTACAATGGTTGGGATCGTTTCTTCAATGTGATGACCACTTCCAGGAGGGATGATTTCGGTTTCAGAAGTGTGATCTGCGATCATTACTTCGTAAGAAATATTGTGTTGAGGTTCCTGAGTATCAGGTTCCCCGACGTAAATCACTACCCACAATGGAAAACACAAGACAAACATTTATCTCCTACTATAATGGATTAGACAAAATCAATTCATCTATACAGATTAAGACAACCATAGACAAGCACATGTAAACATAAACTTGAAGGAAATAGCCCAAGTATATTAATGAGAACTTAGAAAGGAAAACTTACAATCTCCAGATGGTGTTGTAGCATCCTCTCCAATTCCTCCTCATCCAACCCTTGCTCTAAATATCCACAATCAAAATAACAATGCTCTGGTGATTTCTGCTTTTTTAGGATCAGAGGTTTGATATGCTCCAATCTCTTCCCCATTTTCATCTTGGAAAGGCCTCCTTATATAATCTTTGAGAGGTTTAACCACCATAAGTATATTTGGGTATTAGTTGAGGATATTATTCATTTAGGTTATGATTTGATCCTAGGATAGTGTCGTAGGATAGCATTCAATCCAAAATAACCTCATCTCCAAGAGTTGGCCCTTAGAAAGAGGCGGGATTCTCCAAATTTTACTCTAACAAAAAGTAGTGCTCCCCTATAGTTAGAGACATATCACTAGTTTACAAAAGTAGCGCTCCCTAAATAAGGTAAGGGGGGTGCTACCCTATGGGGTAGCACTCCCCCAGCATGGCCAGGGGGGCGCTACCCTTCAAAAATGCCCAAAAAATGGTCGACTTTCCAAGTAAAAAGTGTGTTTCTAACCTTGAAATGATGGGTTTCTTCCTCCAATATGACTTAGGGATCATGGAAAATGTTCTTTGATGGTTTTAAGGGGTTAAAACACATATAAACACATAGAAAGGTGCATGCAACACTTAGTAAGGTGTGTACAGAACTTGATGACACTTGCAACACTTACCAAGGTGCATATGACACTTTTACGACACTTGTGACACTTAGGGTGAGATACTTAAGTGTGGCATTTTTATGTGTAACAAACATCTCTAGTTTCATCATCTGAATATTTGATATTCAATGGGATTTTTCCAAGCCCGTCACTCATAACACCAGAACAATAATATACCAAGTCTCTAACATCTCAATATCCTCCAATTAGATGGTCGAACTATGCAACCTGGAACCATCCATGCAGCATGTCTCGATGAAGTCCTTAATCAGTTTTTCATGTGGCCTCATAGGTAGGATATCTCCCATGACTATGTACATGGGTAGGCCAGTCATGAAGTAAACATCCTAGATGGTGAGGTCAATCTACTCACCCTATACTATGAACGATTCAACATCCACTTCCCAGTACTTGATTATCTTGGACAACAATAAGGTGTCGATTCACATTAAGGGATTCTCAAGGAACTTGAGTAACCCCTATCATGCAAGAATCCTCTGGATGACATGATTCCCATCAATCTATATTATTTGGAGGGTCACGCATTCCCTCCCTCTCCAATGAATTCTCATCCTAGATGGTTACTCAATCAAATAAGAACCAATTTTATAGCCATTCTTTTGCCTTTAACATCATATTTTCAATCTTTTTCAACGTAGTAGGTGTGCGCTTGTTCCTCATACAGGTGTTATCTCGATGCATACATGTTCCTCGAACAAGTGTGCACCTATCTTGTTGGAAAACTAGCCCACTATTGCACATGAGACATGGATGTCAAGTGGTTTTTTGCCTACAAGACATAGAAAATCTCCTCAAAACCACACGCTTGATCTTCATGCTTAGAGGGCTTACAAAATCCTAAACTAAAAAATGAAACGGATAAAATTTAAAAAGAGGTTGAGAGTTATAAATTTAAACTTGAAAATTGAAAAACCTATGGTAGGAATGAAAGATATCAGCTTCGGGAAAAGTGGAACCCATGAGCAAAATATTTTTGAAAATAGGGGTTCCACCCTATTTATAAAAAAAAATGGAATTTCTTTTGTTCTGTATGAACTCATATAGACCCCATTTGACGTGTTTTTTGTGCCACCAGATTCCTTATCTAGAGCTCTTCATCATCATAGTCATCATTTTTTTTGGGTAGGTACTTTATCAGAACTCCCTCACTTCCCTTGAAGTTTAACTACATGTAACTTAGGCCCTATATCTTTGTTGTTCATGTTTCCTTCATTGTTGAATTTATTTTTTAAATCACTTTTACATCATGGTGTTATTTCAATATGTGGGGTACTTCTTAGGAATATCAGTTATGTTCCACCACTATATGTATCAAGCACCTTGCTACTAGTGTAGGTATACTTCTTCAAACTAGCATATAGGTAATCTACCCCCTCTGAGTTTTTTTGCAGTGACCTAGTTTGTTCCTTTAAGAGGATTTCTATTGGACCCCCACCTCAAACAAGTGTCCTAGCCAGTCCACCTTTGCATTCTCCTTTGCTTGATGGTAAATATTTACCTTCATTTGTTGCCATTGAATAGTACCCCTGTGCATTTGGGCACCAATGCCATTGTATCCTTTTTAGGATTAGGAGTCTGAATAGTCCATGTCCCAGTGTTGAACCACATACTTCTTATCATCATGACCATTGCCTTCTTTCCATAAACTATCGAGAAATTTCAATTTATTAACATAATCTATTTCACTTCATTGTATGTCACA
>ML791315.1:322691-342798 GCA_009831015.1 Picea engelmannii
GTAAGGTTTAAAGTTAATTTAATTAATGTTAAGTATGATTAAGAGCAATAATCTCATCGGGAAATCGCGACTCGCGATTCTGCGAACAGTAATTTTCATATCATCAAATATCCCGATTTCCCGACCCTCGATTTCCCGATTTCTGATTTCTTGATTAACAAATTTACGAAAAGCTAAGCTGGATTAATTAAGACATTAATGGGTCTTAACTAAATTAACACATCGCAATTTTGGCGATCGGGGCAATTGTCACTGAACCAGGAAACGGCCTTACTTGTGTCTTCATTTTCTGTTTTAAGTTTTAAAGTTGTTTTATCAATATCTTACCTGAATGTCTGAAGTAACAAATTTATTAAAACCCCTTTTATAAAAATATAAAAAATCAATCACCCATGACAGTCCCTAACAGAAGACAACCAAACGTAGAACCCGGTTTACAAGATCAAACAAGCATCGCATTGAACCTATTTAACACCATCTTACAAACTGCAACAAATAGAACCGAGTTAGAACGATCATGGGCAGCGATTGAGCGCGATATAACCATCCAGGAACAAAGGGAAGAAAGACAAAGACAGTTGAGAAACTGAATTTGATCTATTTTTCTTTGGTTCATTATTTTAAAAGTATTATCATATTTGGATGCCTAGACGGTGTGTTTTATAGCCTTAAAACACAAACTCTGGAACAACAAGTGTGTTAATCTTTTATGTGTTTGTGTGAGTGGTTATTGAATGTGTTCGTCCTATGTTGGATTACCTATGTTGTCGAGCATTAAAAAAAACAGAGTTTTGATGCGTTTCATTCATACAATGTGCTCCCTACCTCAGTTATTACAAGGAAATTGTTATTGTCCTAATTTTTCTCACCTACGTTGTCAAAAGTATTTTTAGCCTCATAAATCGCTTTATCATCCTTTAGCCCTAATTTCCATCCTTTCCATCATTATATGACTTCAATTTCTCCACATGAGTTGAATCAAACTTCCAAATTTGACCAAAAAGAGAATGTGTAGTATTTGTCTCATTTTTTGTGCATGGGATATGCACTTAACTCTTTAAAATCCATGTGTGAGCCTCAAAAATAGAGAAATATTTATTTTTTTTACTCATTGATGTTGTGTGCCTTCAAAAAATAGCATAATGGCCTAAAGTGGACCTTACCAAATTGTTATTTCCAAAAACAACATTTGATCCAATCTTCAATAGTTATTATTATCCCACTACTTCATTAATATTATGGGATCATTCACATCGAAGCTAGATCTAGAAAATGTCCACTTATTCTCCTAGAAATAAATCCATTAAGATCACCCATTTCATCCATCCATACATTACAAGGTTAGTGTGCCAAAATTCCTCGAGAAACACCAAAGCACCCTTGGCCTATATCTTTCAACCATTGAGGAATACTTATTCTAACACCAAAATCTTGGAGTGGACTATACAAGGAGGAAAAGGACCTTCCCCTGAGGTAGCTTTAGAGCCCACCTTTTTCAACTATCTTAAGATGTTTTATTGTAGATCTCTCATTTCCATTGTTAATATAATCATTTACATTCTTTATTGTATCTTACGCTTTGAACATATAGGATGCATGTTGCTTGATTTGCTTTCTTTGGCATGAGATAGAGTAGGGAATGATTTACTTTACATGGATTTTTAGTTTACTTCCATTTTTTTTGCTACTTAATAAACACAACCATTAACTAGGTATTTTTTAGTACATATTGGTAATAAACCACCAATACCATAAACGTAATACCCCACTTACATTCAATCCATTTTGCACCATGAGAGCAAAAAAACATGTATCCATAAACACAATTATAATTGACTCGGGTAACACTAATTCAATTTCACACAATGGAAAAAAAAAACCATGTTTATGTAAATGCAACGATGAAATTAAATCATAAAATAACCATGTAATTTTTTTCACTTGTAAACAAGTGGTACACTACAATCCTAAGAAAATGTCAGTTTTTTATAAACATTGCATGAAAAAACATGTACACATATAATGAAATGAAATGAATATGACATCAGACATTAATTAAAATGTTGCCACTTCCCTCCTTGTCTTTTAAACGATCTGCATCCTCATTTCTGTAGAAACATAATAAATGAACATAAGTTCAATAAAATAAAATAAATTCTAACATTTAAAGATGTAATAAAAACATATAAGTTAAACAATGGTCAATACCCTTCGATCCCTTCAAGTCACCCTCATCATCATTAGTCTAGAAAAATAAAATATATTTCAATCTATAAATGAATAATTCCAACTATTTATAAGTTAAAAAATAAACACATAATTAACAATTAATTACGCTTCGCATGGGTCAATATTTGCCACCATTATTCTGTAACCATTTCTTAGGGCATACTTTGTTTCTTCATAAGTGGGCTCAAGTATATAGTCGTTTAATTGTATGCAATAATAGAAAAACACATTTAATAATGACATATAATAAGCTAGTATATTATTATAATAATTGAGATTATATTGACAAACTTACAGAGTGCCCTCTAATTGAGAACCTCTAGGTTTGACACAAAGAATGTGTAACTCTTAATTTCTTTGCACCTATTCATGCATGTACATAAAACAAAAAATGATTAGTTAAGTTTATCAATGTCTGACGAATGACCACAAAAGTATCTCAACAATACTAAAAAATTACATCAAAGAAAGATAACAAGTTAAAATCATATAATAAAAAATCACTACAAGCATATATTATTTATTAACATGTGGCTTTTTGTTGTGGTGTCTTAGGGTCCACTCCTCATGCCTTCTTTCTTCGACGATCCTCTTGGCACCTAAGAAATCCTTAAGGAATTTTTAAAATACAATTTTGTCAACATCAGATGGTCTTTGTTTTATGTCTAGATCTTTGTCCTTCTTATTGATATTGTTGAGGTACTCACTAAATTTGTTCAAACCCACATAAAATAAAGTCACCTATAGAATTCAATGACAATGCATAATGAAATATAAAGGTGAAGGACTAGAAACATGAGTGAGTACATAGAAGACCAATTCAAATGTATTTCACCTGATATGGTTTCACCTCCTCTTGATAGTCTTAGAATATCTACAAAGGGCCCTTTTATCACCAAGTTGTACATTTAGGAACCCTCTATGTAGATGTTGTGATGATCTTTGCTTACTAACACTATTTATATCAACCCAATGTTTATGGTATTATTTCAACCACTCATGACAATGTCAAAATTTTCATTATGGAAAATTACACCACTACCAAATTTAATAACTTCTCATTTATTAACAACTTGTATATTTCCATAAAGGACTACATCTACTTTGAATTTTGCCAAGATAGATCTTCATCTCTAGGCATCATTGTCTTTGCACCCCATGCTCAAACATTAATATGCACGTCCTAGAACAAATAAATACCATGAAAAATGAAATATATTGGATTCAATTATACTCTAAGTTTCACTAGAAAATGTAGGATAAAGTGTACCACTACTAACATGCTTGGATCTACTGCAATTAAGACCCCTAGAACTTTCTCCCCGTTGAACTGAATGCAAGAAACCCATATTAAGGTATGGTATCCCTTTTTTTATTATACTCTATAAATCCTACAATTTTGTTATCAAACATTTTTGCAACATAAAACAAACTATAGTAAATAACGATTAGAGTTATATATGCAACTCTTCATAATACAAATATATATTTTTCAATATTATATAACAATCATAAAGTATGGAATTACAACTCACTAGAGGATTCTACGGTTGTTGCCTTCATCGGTTGCAATTATGTTACCTTTTATTCTTAGATGTTCCTCCTCACTTTCCCTACGTCTAGTGTCATGATTTAAGGAATTTCCACTAGAAGCCATATGACTTGTAGATCTAATATTACAACGATACATTACTAAGTTAAGTACATAAAATTCATGTAATTAAATATATGCATAATTTGACATGAACATTGAAAACACATGCA
Organism: Picea engelmannii; assembly: GCA_009831015.1. Taxonomy (NCBI): domain Eukaryota; kingdom Viridiplantae; phylum Streptophyta; class Pinopsida; order Pinales; family Pinaceae; genus Picea; species Picea engelmannii. Next base: position 326,685 of record ML791315.1, read on the forward strand.
TAACATCAACATATGTGAGACATTTAACCCTCCAACTCAAAGACATATGTATAGACTATAAAGAGGATGTATGATGAAGGGGAAATTTGCATGTTTAATGGAGTCTTACAAATAGTTTAGTGGTCAACATGTCTTGAAAGGTGTGTGGTTAAAAAACATGTGTGATTGGATAAGGACACATAAAGGTATGCTAACATGAGAGGGAGGTTAAGTCATAGGGCGGTGCTTCTAGGTATCTTGACACGATTGTTATAACACTTGTCAACTATAATCATTCATTCAATGTTATCGTTACATCAACTTCACATTCATGGCATGAACAACCATTCAAATATTTTCTTGAAGCATGCAAAGAAGGATGACAATAGTGACAATTCAAACTCATAGTTTGACCCTTTCATTCCATTCCAAGTATGCATTCAATTTATATAAAAGTAATGAAATTAACCAAATACATGTACTATGGTCAAATTATTTGATATCTTTGGTCATTATGGATTTATTAGTAAGGCCACGTGATTATAGCAATAACATAGCACACACTAATCGTCCTCCAAATTTAATGGATATAAACCACAAAATCAAGTCAGGGGAGTGAGCAACTACAAAAATGTCATGCGTGCACTTGTTAATGGTGAGACATTTTTATTATTATTATATTTTATGTTTACTTCTAATGGATGTGCATTGTGAAAGCATGTTAAAGAAAACAATATTAAACATAGTTCAGTCAATTATATGCATGTATTGTATTATTGGAATAGGTATGGTTGATCTCTTAGTTTTAAGGATATTATAACTACTAATGTAGTTCCCCTAAAAAGACATAACAAGTGCACAAATGATCCGAAAATGATATTTTAAAGACTTGGTTGAGTTTTAAGCATGTGTTAAATTACCATTCAAAAACTTAAATGAGGAAGGAGATCTTAATGAAAGAATGTTGCAGCCATCATAAATAATACAGAACGGAAAGTAAACATGAATAATAGCAAACCATAACGCCAAGATTGTTAACGGAGTTCGGCAAGGTTGCCTATGTCTTTGAGCCTTTGTCTCAATGGGGGAGGCTTTCTTCTTAATCTTCAATGCTTCAAAAGTACATCAGAAATGCATCAAATGGATTAAAAAATGGTATGGTTGTGTTATGCTCGACCTTAAGAATCCAACACAACTAACGGCATTGAAAAAGGTTGAGCGTAGCTCCCGGAAATGGCCTCCAAAGTTCGCTTCCTCAATGGCTTCCCTGCATAAAAATGGCTTGATCTTTACAATTTCTTCATCATTTTGTTGTCTCTGAACTTTAAAAAGACTCAATCATGCCTTAATTATATAAAATTTGAGTTGGGGGTCGAAATTCCTACTTCCCCCCTCTTTTTGGGCTCACATACCATTTTCTAGGCAAAAATCCACTAAAATCAGGCCCAGATTTGGTTAAATCCTCCAAATTTGGCCAAATCTGCCAATTTTACCATAACTGGTGTAGCCCCGAAATCTTGGGGTCCTGGTCGTATGGCGCCCCTTGTGACCAAGGCCCTAAAAATTCGACCTAGCCCACATTGGAAAAATTTGGGCTTCCATGTGGCACCCTCTGATTGGGCCACATGTCACCCCCTTATTGGCCCGACCCACATCAACCTGCCCAGTCAGCCTCCCATGTCAGCATCTGTACTACCATGTCACCTTCCCAAGAAGCTACCACATCAACATCTGTACTACCACTTCACCTTCCCAGTCATCCTTCCATACAGTTCCACATCAGCCTTTCGTACTACCACATCAGCATCTGTACAGTGCCACGTCACATGCCCAGTCAATTGCCACGTCAACATCCACACTACCACATCATAATCCATACAGTGACACATCATCTTTTTGTAATGTCACGTTAGCATTCGTACAGTGCCACGTCACATGCCCAGTTAGTTGCCACATCATCATATGTACTGCCACATTAGCATCCATATAGTGCCATGTGTCATTGTCGTACAGTGTCACGTGTCACTTTTTTACTAGTCCACATCATGCCTGAAAATTCCAAAATGAGTGACATGTGTCACCTCTTGGTGCTGCCATGTTTCATGTTGATGTCACTACCACGTACTGCTGATGTCAACAGTATGGCATGTTGACTGTTGACTATGACTTTTTTTCATGTTTGGGAAAATGATCAGAATGCGATAACTTTCACATACGGTGTCCATTTTTAGAAAAACGTATATGGTCGGAATCGGTGTGACGATCTCGATGAAATGGCACTGGTTTCATCCAATTCCAATAACTTTGAATTTTAGGCCTTCTTGGATCCATTTTGGATCATGCCTCCCCACTAAGACCTTTTGGTCCTCCAAAAGGATACTAACCAATCATCAAGTGCAGGATAGGCCTCCCCACTTTTCCTTTATCTTTAAACTCTGTCATGTGTACCTATCACATCATAATCAATTGCATAATAACCATGACAACTGAAAGCATATTGTTAGCCACTTGAACACATTGACATGTTACCGAATCCACTACCATCCATGTAGAAAACATTAGCAGCAATAACATCAGAAATATGATTGAAATGGAACCAATATGTTTGATGTGCTTGCACGAAATTAACTTATCTTGAAACAAAGTATGATTAAACTTCCATTCTACAACCATATCATGTTCATTCTTAAGATCAACTGCTTTAATTGGCACAAATATAGGTGTGTTGCTTGCATAAGCTGCTTTCCTTAATTGTTCCATTGTTTGAAGAGATTGATTTGATTTTATGTGATGAGCATGTACAACATATTCATTGCCTTCTTTAGTTAAGTGATATTGATTATGTTCCTTGTAGAAGATTGCTTTACCACCATATAAATAAGGGCTTCTGAAGACCATTCCACATGTTTATAGTGGCACCACATCACATGTTACTTCATCCACATACTTAGATGTAATTGAAAATTTTATGATACATTGCTTTGTTATGGGAAATTTGTGATCTTTGCTTATCCAATTTAGTGAATAGGGTTTGTGATGCATCTTAGTTGTCAATCCCAATCTCTTATCCACTTCTTCTAAAATTAACTTATATTGAGATCCACTATCTATCAATGTATCGATCTTAGTATGTTTCATTATGACCCTTATATGAAACAATTTACTTCCAGAACCATATCCATCACCAGTTTTACTTGACAAACCAGTTGTTGTGATCTTAGTCTCATCACCTAAATCGTACCCCAAGTTTGTTGGTCGTGTTGTTGTTGCAACTATTTGCCTCCCTTTCCTCTCTTTGAAACATTTTGGTCTCTTCTCTGGGTGCAATTTCCATCAATGGTCATGATCATGCCCTTCTTTCTTGCAATGCTTGCAAGAGAGATTCTCTTCCTTCACAATCGTTGAACTTTATTTCTTTCCATCCCCCTTTCTTTTGTCTTCTTTATTTGAAGATGATTCCCCTGATACACCAACTCCTATTTTTCCTACTTCAATATACGTTGCTTGAACATAAACCTCATCAAGATTGGTAGGTCCAAAAATAAATACAGTGTTACGAATATGTGCAGGTAAACCTCCTATATACTTCATAAGAGTTTATTATGTATGTAATGGAATATTTAACATTAATGCCATCTTACGAAATCCATCTGTGTAGTCTTGCATCGTTTGTCCTTTTCTTAGTTTAAGAATTTGTCATTCAATTAAATCATTTTCCTTATAACCCGGAGGATAAAACTACTTTGTAAGTGCAAAAACAAAATCTTTCCATGATGGAAATACATTACCAACTTGTTGAGTACCATGTTGCAACTTACTCTGCCACCAAATGAATGTTGTGCCTGAAGACGAAGCGATGCCAATTTTATTTGGGTTGCCTCATCTTTGATTTGTTGCACACTGCAATAAACTTCCATCTGTCTGACCTAGTTATCAAGCCTCTCAGCATTGACTTCCCCATCATACATGGGCAATTCAAATTTTACATCAATCTTAAGTAATGGCATATCATGCTTATGTTTATGAGATTTTTTTCTTGCGGTAGAAGTTGAACTTGTACTTGAAGAAGATGGAGATGAAGGAGGTGAAGAAGGAGGTTTAGGAGGGTCCTCTCCTTCTTCTCTTTTGTCTTGTTTTGAATATTCCCCTTGAAAATTCCTCTTCTATTCCAAGTAATCATCACATAGTACCTTTACCATCTCAGACATGGTGAAGAAAGTCTTTTGAAACTCTATCTCGTTCTGAGACATTCCTTCTTCAGATGCTGTCTTCTCACTTTGAGATGCCCTCTTTCTCGATCCAATCTTAGGATCTCCTTCTACAAGCTCGCCCTCACCATGACTTAGCTTTTCCCCGCTAATCATGCAAACTCAAACAACCAACCGTCAACCTGCCCTGATACCACTTGATCCGAAAATGATCTTTTAAAGACTTGGTTGAGTTTTAAGCATGTGTTAAATTACCATTCAAAAACTTAAATGAGGAAGGAGATCTTAATGAAATAATGTTGCAGCCATAATAAAGAATACAAAACATGAGTAAACATGAAGAAAAACAAACCATAATGCGAAGATTGTTAACAGAGTTCGGCAAGGTTGCCTACGTCTTCGGGCCTTTGTCTTAGTGGGGGAGGTTTTCTTATTAATATTCAATGATTCAAAAGTATATCATAAATTCATCAAATGGATTACAAATTGGTTTGGCTATGTTTTTCTCGACCTCAAGAATCCAACACAACTGACGGCACTAAAAAAGGTTGAGCGTAGCTCCCGGAAATGGCCTCCAAAGTTTGCTTCCTCAATGGCTTCCCTGCATAAAAATGGCTTGATCTTCACAATTTCTTCATCATTTTGTTGTCTCTGAACTTTAAAAACACTCAATCATGCCTTAATTATATATAATTTGATTTGGGGGTTGAAATCCCAACTTCCCCCCTCTCTATGGGCTCTTTTTGGGCTCGGATCCCATTTTCTAGGCAAAAATCCACTAAAATCAAGCCCATATTTGGTTAAATCCTCCAAATTTGGCCAAATCCGCCAATTTTAGCATAACTAACATAGCCCCCAAATCTTGGGCTCCTGGTCATATGGCGCCCCTTGTGACCAAGGCCCTAAAAATTCGACCTAGCCCACATTAGGAAAATTTGAGCTGCCACGTGGCACCCTCTGATTAGGCCATGTGTCACCCCCTAATTGGCCCAAGCCACGTTAGCCTGCCCAGTCAACATCCCACATCACCATCCATACTACCACGTCACCTTCCCAGTCAATTTCCATGTCGACATTCATACTGCCACGTCACCTGCCCAGTCAGTTGCCACGTCAGCGTCTGTACTGCCACATCAGCCTTCCATACAGTGTCACATCAGCCTTCTGTACTGCCACGTCAACCTTTTGTATTTCCACGTCAGCCTTTTGTACAGTGCCAGATTAGCATTCTGTACTTCCATATGATCATCCATACAGTTCCACGTCACCTGCCCAGTCACCTACCACATCAGCATCTGTACAGTGCCATGTCAGCCTTCCGTATAGCCACGTCAGTGTATGTACAGTGCCACGTCAATTGCCCAGTTAGCTTCCATGTCATCATCCATACAGTGCCATATGTCACTTATGTATAGTGCCATGTGTCACTTTCGTACAGTGCCACGTGTCACTTTTTTATTAGTCCAAATCACGCCTAAAAATGCCACAAATGAGTGACACGTGTCACCTCTTGGTGTTGCCATGTGTCATGTTGGCATCATCATGACATCATGTTGACATCACTGCCACATACTTCTGACGTCAGCAGTACAACCTGTTGACTTTGACTTTTTTTGCATGTTTGGGAAAACGATTAGAACGCGATAACTTTCGCATACTGTGTCCATTTTCGAAAAAAATATATATGGTCGGAATCGACATGACGGGCCCGACGCAATGTAGTTGGTTTCATCCAATTCCAATAACTTTTATTTTTAGGCCTTCCTAGATCCATTTTGGATCAACAAACACCTCCAGGGAGTAATAGAAGGAAGGTCTTGCCCAACTAAGGCAGGAATGAGCCACTCAACTTGTTGCATGAATCATAACAAAGCCTACACCAAGAAGTACCACAAGTTCCTACTTCTCAACGAAAATAGGTTGTTGCATCCCAAGAGAGAGTCAAAAGAGATAGCAACAACATTATCCATGTCTCCCCTATGCCTTTATACCTAAGATTCATTACAACACAGATGGTACAATGGTTTTCCAAAGAGAAAAAGTATTGGACTACATTATTTTGTAATTGTGTGTTATCTTTAATGTCAAATGTTGTTATCTAATTAATTATTTAGATTCATATCTGCATATAATATAAAACTAGAGCCTAAATTTTGATGGTTAGTTTTCTAAGTGTTGCAATTAGTGAAAACTGCTTGAAAAGTTTGAATGGTGCCTTTCTCATTTTCATATCAAAAGTTTATAGGAGATGGACCAAGTGTAGGAACTAGAGGTTATCATGCTCCATTGGTATGCATAACATTTTAGTTCATTTTTTTGTCAAGATTCTTATTCCTATTCTAGGAGTGTACTACATATTAGTTTTATGGTTGAACTCTAGCTACTTTCCATGTAGCTCTTGTAGAGATATTTACACCAAGGTTGCAAAGTTCTGGTTAGTTGGTGTTAACCCACTTTATTTCATGGATGGGGAGGTTCCATTCCTATGTACCAACATTGAGCATTATGTATTAGTTTTAAACTATTTGTTGAAACATTAGTTTATAATCAAGGAAGCTCCAAAAATTGTGCAATTGTTTACTTAGTTATAGGTTTTACTTATTTTATTTTATTTTGGAAAATCCTTGGTCTTGTTTGATTATAGAGCTATCAAAGAAATTGTGAAAATGCATGGCAAGGAAGAAGTGTGGGAGATGACAAGCTTCATGATCATAAGAGTTATTTTCCTAGGGTATGCATTTCTAGTATAGTAATAATTTGAGGAGCTATTGATTAGGCCTAAAGAAATGTGTTACTATTTTTCTTCATCACTTTCAATTATTCATATTTTACCAAATGGAGTTTTATGGATTTCCAATGAATTTATCATGAAGTTTTGGGTACTTATTGCAGTAGTTGTATGTAGCTGCATTTGAAAATTTTCTCTCGATAAAAGAGTGTTGCATGAGAAATACTAAAAGGCTCAAGTTTATTGAGACCATTCCCTCATCTCTCTTTGAACTTCTCAATAATTGTGTGTGTGAATCTTCAACATAGAATAGATCTAAATCGAGCACTTAAGCATGGATTTTTTGCTTCCTCTTATGAGGCATTAAAGAGGGCAAGATGACCATGGATATTTTTAAGAATCTATACTTGTCTTAAAGTGTAGACACCTTGGCAAATCTTACCAATTCTTAAAATGCCAACTATAAAATCTTTGACAATATTTCTATTAAAACATTAAAATTTATAAGGATTTGTATAATTTCTAGAAAATTTTGTCAAATTTTTGAGTAAAATCATTTTATCCTATAGAATTTAGGTGAATCATTTTTGGAAAAAATGGAAATTTCCAAATCATTTATAATAATAATAAAAAGGAAAATTAGCTAAATGGTGAAATTTAGCCCCTAAATTTTTCTGTGGTGAGATCTTCTAACATGGAATCTTTTGTAATTGAGTTATTTTTCCAAGCACCCAACGATACTTGTTGATGAATATGCTAAAGTTTGACTGTTCTTTTAAGCTCCAAGATTTGTGTATATGATACTTCTAAAGGGTATACTTGTAAATGGAGACATTTTTCAAGGCTTTTATTTGAGTCTTTACTATGCTTTTGGAAATGTAATATTGTATTGTACATTGGTTGGAATGCCTTTATCTTTTTTTGACTTTTATAATAACTTTTATTTTGCTACCCTTTTGTCCACCAGGCACGAAAATTATCTTCTGTATTTACAAGTTCATAATCTTAATGAATATTGCACTATCCGACAATAGATAATCTTGATTGGGAAAGATTTGTCATCTTATTTAGTAGATTAATCATGGTTGACATTCAATTTTGCATCATAATCACATCTACTAATTTCGCACCATGTTTAACAAATCATCAAAGTATAGGTGGAGATGGCTTTGAGCATGCATCAGAGTAACTTTTTAATCATAAGGTTACGTTGAATGAAATAGTGGTATTAGTGTGTCCTTCCCTACTTGTGCTAATTTTCAATTTTACATATTTTGCCAAATTGACATCCATGATATTGTGGCAATAACATTCAAAACCTTATTATGGCAACTTATGATATTTTGGCTATAACATTTAAGCCTTTACTATGGAAACTTATGACATTGTGGCAATGACATTCAGTGAAACATTCACACAAAATTTACATTTTTTTATAATACAGTGAAAGATCACCAAAAATTTACAACATTTTATAACTAAATGAAAGATTTGCCAAATAATTATATATACATATCACACTATTGATAAAATAGATTTCAAATTTAACTATGTATATGGGGATTCACCAATTTATTATACCTATATACTTAGAGGTGGTTGTTAAAATACTCCCTATCCATAAGTAATAGCAATGGTTTTGATCACCACATTATCTCCTCTTCTACTACTATATTATCAACCATTTTCTTGTTTATTTTGGTTTTTAAACTTAGCGTCCTCCTCTACTTTATCCACAGATAAACTAAAGGTGATAGCTTAGTCTGTATAATAGAAATGGGTTTATTATAAGGTCCCTGTTTTTAGTAAAAACTTTGGAGTTTGAATCTTCCCTTCGCATTGGCCTCTGAATCTTCTCCTATCTAGATTACTTGTTTTCTCTCCTTGCCACCCCCTTCCCAATTACTTTATGATTATTCACATTAGGTTTTATCATTCCCTTCATAGTTACCCTATGATTTTTCACACCAAGTTATACAAACTGGACTCTTATCAATGATCAATCGGAACTCCTTGGAAGAATGACATCGAAATTGTGTGCAACTATGACAACAATTTCATAAAACATAATTTTTTTATCACATGCCTCATCGTGACACTAATACGATGCTATATGTTTATGAAGAAGATGTTATTTTGACACTCAATTAACACAAACAATGAAAGTGATGGATGATTGATTTGAGCAATGCATGAGTGACTCAAACATGATGTAATCATGAAACAAAACAAAATAGAATAATTCAACATTTTAAGAATCATAACTATGATACAAAATTGACACAAAAACCACGACGTGGGAGGCCAACACACGCCAACCAAAAAAAAAATCAATAGATGGCTTGAGGGCTATAGTGATGCTACATCCATGTATTGTATTAATGTGAATTATATTTCATCACTTTTCTATTGGAATTTTTTCGACTCTTATTGTTGTTGTAATATTTTTGAAGAACGGTCTTAGAGATAATTCAATGGTTTTTTTTCAGCCAATAGATCCTACTATTGATGTGGATGATCAATGGTGAGGAACAAAAGAAAGGGAGCTCACTAGAACAATAGGTGTTAATCGATATCTATATTGTAATAACAACTAGTAAAAAGGACTTCTAGCACTAATTCAGTTGAGGTCAACATAGAATGCCCAATACCATGGAGATAAATGTTTACTTATGGATTGACTAAGTTGTTAACGCTCTATTGTTGTGAACCAAATAGCTAATACGAACATGAAAATGACCCAATCCTGCAGTCATGCCAAAATAGAGTAAAACAGTGATAAAGGAGAAGCCTCTTCTAGGGGGCTACCACTTTTTACAATATATAAATGCATAAGATAAGATGACCATTCAAATGAGTCTCCTTGATGTATATATAAGAGACTAAGAACGATGGAAATAAAGAATAATAATCCAAAATAACCATAATTGATGCGATGATAATGAATGAAGGTCATGGTTAGGGGTTTAACATTCCCCTCCCCTTCAAACAAGTGTTACCTTCAACATTAATCAGTTGTGGATTCGTTTGTATGAAGAACTCATATTCCCAAGTTGCAACTTTTGTTGGCAAGTTCTTCCACTTGATGATGTACTTAGTAATTGCTTGGGTCCTGCATTGCTTGATATGTGTCTCAATAACTATTTTCAAGTTCTATTGTGATTTTTCCCTCTTCATCTAGCTCTAGAAAAATAGTCCAAAGTAGGATCTTGTCATCAATACCCCGTTAATACAAGAAATGTGGAATATCATATGTACATGCGAAGGAGGAAACTCCATTTTGTATCATATCTCCACTCCTTTGCAACAACTTGTAGGGACCACAGTACTTGAGTTCTATTTTATTATCCTTTTTTTTCTCAAAGGGAATTTGTCTGTATGGTTATAGCCTTAAAAATACACGATCCCCCAACTCAAAATTCCTTTCATTGTGATGTTGATTTTCTTGTTGTTTCATCCTATTTCATGTTATATCCAAGTTGTCCTTTAATAGTTAGAGAACCCCTTGTTGGTGTTGGATGTGATCCTCCACTGCTTGAATCTTAGGTTTCCCTCTAAATAGTGATCTAATGGATGGAGGATTATACTCCATAGAATGCCATAAATGAGGACATTTTGTATGAAGTATGGAAGGAAGTGTCATACTACCATTTTCCCAAAGGTAACCATTTGACTCAATGTGATTATTTATCTTATGAAAATCAATTGAAATAATCCCTAGACATTTATTCACAATCTTAATTACCCCATTAGATTGGGGATGATAAGAAGGGTTGTGAGCCAATTGATTGTTAAAACAAGAAAACAAGTTAGTCCAAAAATTACTAGTGAAAATTGGATCTTGGTCACCTACAATAATATTTGGGTTTCTATGTAGCTTCTTAATTGTTTCCATGAATGTTATGACTACTATATTTTCTTTAAAAGGATGGGAAAGTGAGCAAAAAATATCATAATGTGTGATTCGATCCACCACCACCATGATGACATTCTTCCCCTCATATTTCAGTATTCTTGTGATAAGATCCATTGAGACTTATTCTCAACATTGACTTGGTATGGCTAACGGTTCTAGAAGACCGAGGGTCTTCATTGTCTCTCACTTGTTCTATTGGAAAACCAAACATTCTACTACAAACTTATGAACATTAGTTTTAAGACATTCCCCTTCTTGATATTTTGATAAGTTTTCAAAAATCCCAAGTGACCACTTATAGGAGAAATGTACACTGCAGAAAGAAGCTTCTATTTGAGTTGTGATTTCTTACATAAATATAGATTATCCTTAAGCCAAAGTAAATCATTCTTTCACACAAATTTGTCTAATGCACTAGGGTCATGTTGTAGTGTTTGAATAAGTTACCATGTATTTTGGTCCTACTAATATCATATCCTTACTTATTTCACCTAATTAATTTGTATAATGGAAATAGCACAAAGCAAGATCTTGGTTGTCTCTTCTTTACTTGAAAGTGCATGTACCACCACATTCTCTTTCCCTTTTCAGTAAATAATTTCAATGTCATAACCTAGCTTTTGTGTGGCCCATTTTTGTTGCTCTTATGAAAGTATTCGTTGTTCCAATAATTAGTTTAGACTATTAGGATTTGTTTTTACCTTGAAGTGTATTCTTGCAAGGTAAGGGTGTTGTTGTGCTTAACTTCATGTAGTATGGACAACATTTCCTTGTCGTAAATGGGTTTAAGTAAGTTATTTATTTTAAGTTGGTGGATTTTAAAGGTGAGGGGCCTTCATTTTTGCATTGAAATTGCATCAAGGCCATGCTCCAAATTATCACACTCCACAGTAATGGTTTTTATGAAGTCAATTGTGGCCAAGATATGACTAGTGCCACACGTGGCCTCATTAATTTTCTCAAAAGCATGGATTGCTTCTTCAGTAAAATAAAGGGTGTCATTTTTTACCAATTATATTAGAGGTGCTACTATTCGACCATAGTTCTTGGAAAACTTCGGGTATTATCCAATCAATCCTAAGAATCCCCTAAGATTCTTCAAGGTTTTGGGAATTAGCCACTCAATCATAGTTGCAATTTTGACAAGGTCTACCTTAATGCTCTCATAAGATATAATATGCCCTAAATATCCCACTCCATGAACCCCAAAGGCACATTTTGAAAGATTTGCATACACTTGTTGCCCCTCCAATAGTTTCAAGGCCAAGTCAACATGTTATACAGGCTCTTCCCAATATTTGTTATGACTTAGTATATCATTGAAAAAAAATCAACACAAAGTTTATGAGAAAGGGCTTGAAAATAGAATTCATCCAGCTTTGATATGTGGAAGGTGCATCAATAAGCATAAAAGGCATCACCATAAACTCAAAATGAACTTAATGTGTTCTAAATGTTGTTTTGGGATGTCTTAGTCCCTCATTCTTATATGATGTTATCTTGAACATAGATTCAACTTGGTAAAGAAAATTACTCCTTATATTTCATATAACAATTCATCAATAACAGGAATAGGAAACTTGTCATAAATGGCAATATTGCTGAGTTTTCTATAATATTGACAAATACAACATCAAGAATATTTTTTGTAAACCATCGTCATGAGCGAAGAGAAGGAACTTTGGCTAGGTCAAATGGTGCCATCCTCTAGCATTTCTTTAACCATACACTCAATCTCATTCTTCTCAACATATGGATATATGTAAGATTATATGGTAGGAGGAAGGCTTCTTTTGATCTTGAGTTAAATAGAGTCATCGTCCTCTCAATTAGGAGGAACACATTTTGGAATCACGACAAATACCTTGGAATGACTATATATAACTCTTTGGAGATCTAAGGGCACTGAGCGAGTAGATGTTTGGACATCTAGTGAGCATAATTCTGCAATTACTCATGGACATCCCTTTTTAACGGTTTTAACATGTTGTTGGAGCTTATTCGATTAGATTATTTCCCTTACATACCTCTATGTTCAATTTCCTTGCATTATGAGAAAAAACTCTAAAAAGTTGTTGAAAATTCATAGTCAGTGTTTTTAGTGATTTTAACAATTGGACATGTAAAACTACATTAGCACCACCCATTTGGATTTCAATAATTAGATTGTCCAAGAAATAATCCCTCATAGTGAGCTTAATACTATGGCACTTCCTTGAACAATTTATGGTACCTCCATTTGCAATCATTACTTAAAACTCTTTTGTCTAAAGCAATTGAGAAGTTCGCCTAATTTGTAGTTAAATTAATTATGGGTACTACCACGATCAATAAATATTGTTACCTTTTATTCTCATTATATCCTTCCATCTTGAGAGTTGGAGGAGTGTGAATGTTGACCAAAGCATGATAAGGATAAGGTTTGAGTAGTATCTTCTAGTCTTGGATCTTGAGAAGATTCCAAGTCTTTTTCTCCTTCCTGCCCACAATCTATTTAGAATATTTTCTTCTCACCACACATATGCCCCTTATTGTGGTGGACCTAGGAATAGTAACAATAATGATACTGCCTCCTTGGATTATTACTTTAATTTTTAACGTGGGGTTTGCACAAAATAGGTGTTGTGCAAAGTATATGCATAATGCATTGATAGTAGTATAGGTCTAAGATTGCTCAAGGGCATAATTGCATGAATTTTTGCAGGGAATTGAATTGAAGAAAATAAAAAGACTTTGAACTTATGCAAGAATGAAAGCACACCAATATGAAAGAACAATTGATCTATCTACAGTAAAACGAGATCTAGTCTATTGGCATGAAATAAAGCAAATTGCACCATGAAAAGTGTAAAATGAATGTAAAGAATGAAACTAATTCCATTGTATGACATGAAATTGCATTTAAAGAAGTTGAACTATTGCATAGACTAAATGAACTAAGTTATGTCTAACCCTTGAGTCAACATCATATCATATTTTATCTTATTGTATATTGCTACTTTTATGAAAATATGATTAAGAGAAATTGAGAAACTAGAGCTAAAACAACCCTACAGGAAGTTTCTACAAAAACTGCAACAGTTCTACAGGAACTGTAACAATCATACATGAAACTTCTACATGATGCCCAAAAGAGTCCTAAGAAGCTTACATAAATGTTTTAAATCGTTGAAAAAGATATACTAAATATAATGAGGTAGAACTAAGGTTTCCAGCCTTGAGAAGACACCCATGAGCATCCCAATAAGTTGCTAACTCTTTCTATCGAAGACTTGTTGAAGCTGACATTTAAAAACAAATCGATAGAAATTAGAGATTATCATGCATGACTATATTAATCTTCAAGAAAAATTAAAAGACTAACTAATAACACATTAACATGCAAGAAAAAGAGAAATTGCAACATGATACTTTAGCTCTCTTGAGCGGGCCCTACCCAAGAAGCACAAGGAACCTTAGAGAAACTCTAATAAGTTGAGAACAGAGTCATCTTTGTTTCATCAAAATCAACAATACATCAAGATAAAAGCTACAAGTCTTCAACAAAAGTCTTCTTAAAAAAACTCAATACAATATCAAAATTCCAGCTCTCTCCCTTTTCTCCCTATGCTACAGGTCTATATATACACTTGAGACTCGACCTCTTCTCTTGAATTGAGGAGGGAAATGGGGAATCAACATATCTTAGTCATTCTCCTCTGATTTTTGAACTACTCCTTGCAAGGAGTGATCATTAGTAAACCGATAGCGCTATGGAGGTAGGTTGGGGATAAGGTCCCTTGATTCTTGGATGGTAGCACTCATGAGGTAGATGGGGGACAAGGTCCCTTGATTCTTGGAATTAACCTTCCCTTAAGGGGTTCAACCTGTTTAATTTCTACACACATTCTTTATCATAGGCATTAGATACAAGAAATGTATTATACACATAAAATTCCACCTCAAAAACTTATTCACTAAGCAACATACAAAAGTGCTCGTGACTACTATTAAATATGTTAAAAAAACAAATATTAGTCATATCATGGTGAAAAAGGTGTCTATGATGATCCTTTGAGATAGGAAATATTGAGGCTCATCATATTGTATGTACTATCACAATTGAAACGTAGTTCCTTTGCTCTAATTTCATCCAATTATTAAGGTGTCAACCTTGTAGGTTGATTGAGGTTATAAATGTGAACATTTCTCTTAGCGTGTGTTAGTGGAAACCCTTCTTATAGCCATGTTTTTTTTAATTTCAACTCTCTTTTCCATGTTGTAAGCCTTATCCAAGGACATAGGCTCAAAGAGATGCACACCATGTCGAATTTTCTCCTTTTAACTAACCATAAAGAGATCCAACAAATTATCATCTAGGATGTTCTTCACTCTAAGACTCAAATTTTGAAATTGTTGAATGTGCTCAGTAGACCTCTTTCCCTAATATTTTTCAATCGGCTAAAGAAGGTGTTCCTCATATTATCTCCATAGTGTGCTACCAATTTATCCATACAAACAAAGCAAGAGACAATAGAATCACGTTTAAAGTCACAAAGCCATCGGTACCACACAAATTGATTAGGTTCTAAATACAAGGATGCATAGCTACTTTGTAGAGTTTTCCCTTGGTGTATATCAAACAATTGTTTAATATATAATATATATGTTATGGGATCATTACGGTCAAGCTTCTTCATATTGATCATGGGAATAAAGTAGTTCCTCAGTCCCAAATTGAAACCATGATGGCATGGATCTTGGAATGATGAACGATCAAGTACCTAGGACTTATTTATCTTGTTCTTCAAAGGTGTTAAAATGTTCTCCATATGTGATTGGGGCTCAATCCTCTTGTTCTCCTTATCCTCTTATTGAGGAGGGGAATTTATGATAAGGAAGCTTATTATCTCCTTCATGTGCTCGAGATTGTATTCCATCTCTTTGATGTTATCTTTTCTTTCCATTTTGACTTGATATTACCTTTGAATTTTTGGAACTTTGTTGTACTTACCACATTTAGGATATAAACCTTCTTTGTTGTTATAGTTTCCATTCTTGTTATATTCTCTTCCAACTTAAACACCTCAAATTCTACATCTTCATTCTCTTCTTATGTCAAGGATGAGCCTTCAGAAGCCTTTACAGGAATCACATTTGGCTTATGTCTAGACATGATGGGATAGGATTTTGTAGGGCCTTATGGGAAAGGGAATATCGACCTCTATAACTCTCTAATATATCATTAGGTTTACAACAATAGTACTTGGTCGATATTTCATTGCGTTGATTAAGGAGGATGGA
>ML791316.1:18648-34450 GCA_009831015.1 Picea engelmannii
ATGCCCCGACAATGCTATTGGTACGTTTCCTGTTCCCTTTCTGCGAACTTGAGTACCGTAAGCTCAGTGCTCGAATTCTCTCGATCTATTAGGATGCATTAAATTGTCCGTTCTACCAGTAAGCTTGAATCTGGATATGTATGCACGTTTCTCGATGTGTCAAGCATTCTCTCTTAGCAAACTGTGGATGGTTGCAGATACTCAAACTGCTTATCATGGCGGCGATGCAAAGAAGTCCGCCATTGTAATCGGTAAACATGATTTCATCCTTTTCAGTATTTAGAATTGGAGTAGGCTAACTGTCGAGCAATCTTCTGCTTTTCAACTTTTCGAGTAAAAAAAAAACTTCAATTTGGTTAAATTTTTAGAGTAGTTTGAGTTTTGCATAGAATGTATTTTCAAAAATTTATTTAGGGTTTTTAAACCAACTTAAATGCTCAAAAATCGATCAAAATTCTAAATTAACTTGAAACTTAAAACTGACAATCAAAAAACCTAGACCATCAAAAAACCTACGGGAAAAATAAAAGAGATTGCTCCCAAATGAGCCCACTCCTGTAGAATTAAAGACTATTTGTTTCCGTTATTCTCTTTGAGTTTGGACAAAGATCACATTGACAACAATATCTTCATTCCACCGCAGTTTGTTCCATTGGAGGAGTTGCAATGGCAGCAATGTTCTTAACTTATTACGCAAAGAGGAGAAAAACACATAGCCGGGGTCTCACTAGTTATTTCGGAAAATATGAGAGAAAGGACATGGAAGCGATTGTACTCCCTGGACTTGGGAGAAGCAATTTGCCAATATTCTCTTACGAAGAACTTCGACAGGCTACAAATTGCTTCCATGAGAAAAACGAAATTGGGGATGGAGGGTTTGGGTTGGTCTATGTATGTACGTTTCTCGATGTGTCAAGCATTCTCTCTTAGCAAACTGTGGATGGTTGCAGATACTCAAACTGCTCTCCATGGCGGCGATGCAAAGAAGTCCGCCATTGTAATCGGTAAACAAGATTTCATCCTTTTCAGTATTTAGAATTGGAGTAGGCTAACTGTCGAGCAATAATCTTCCGCAGTAATCTTCTGCTTTTCAACTTTTCCAGTAAAAAAACAAACTTCAATTTGGTTAAATTTTTAAGGGTAATTTGAGTTTTGCATAGAATGCATTTTCAGAAATTTATTCAGAGTTTTACCCATTTTAAATTAACTCAAATGCTAAAAAAATCAATCAAAATTCTAAATTAACTTGAAATTTAAAAACTGACCATCAAAAAACCTGCCGGAAAAATAAAGGAGATTGCTCCCAAATTAACCCGAAAAATAAAGGAGATTGCTCCCAAATTAACCCACTCCTGTAGAATTAAAGACTATTTATTTCCGTTATTCTCTTTGAGTTTGGACAAAGATCACATTGACAACAATATCTTCATTCCACCGCAGGTTGTTCCATTGGAGGAGTTGCAATAGCAGCAATGTTCTTAACTTATTACGCAAAGAGGAGAAAAACACATAACCGGGGTCTCACTAGTTATTTCAGAAAATATGAGAGAAAGGACATGGGAGCGATTGTACTCCCTGGACTTGGGAGAAGCAATTTGCCAATATTCTCTTACGAAGAACTTCGACAGGCTACAAATTGCTTCCATGAGGAAAACGAAATTGGGGATGGAGGGTTTGGGTTGGTCTATGTGGGAAAACTTCGGGACGGACGAACTGTGGCGATAAAGAGATTGTATCAGGACAACTCTAGGAGAGTTGAACAGTTTATCAACGAGGTTGGGATATTTTCGTCCTTGAATCATCCATGCGTCGTTCGTCTTTATGGCTGCACGTCCGCAGACAGTCCAGAGCTGCTGCTGGTATATGAATTTGTTTCAAATGGGACCTTGGCCGATCATCTTCATGGCGTTCGCAAAGGTCCCAAAGGATTATCATGGAACACTCGCTTGAACATTGCTATTCAAACTGCCCAGGCCTTGGCGTTCCTTCACAGCGTTAATCCGCCTATATTCCATAGAGATGTGAAATCCTCTAATATTCTCTTGGACGAGCAATTCAATGTCAAAGTTGCAGATTTTGGGCTTTGCAGACTCGCGCCTGTAGATGCCTCACATGTCACTACAGCCCCACAAGGCACACCGGGGTATGTTGACCCAGAGTACCATCAGTGCTATCAACTGACAGAGAAATCCGATGTCTACAGCTTCGGAGTCGTTTTGGTGGAGATCATCTCTGCCAAATTAGCCGTGGACATAAACCGGAATAGACGGGAAATAAACCTTTCTTTCATGGCWATATCGAAGATCCAAGAAGGRGCTTTGCATGAACTATTGGATCCGCAACTAGAGATTGAAAAGAATGATCACGTCAAGGTCATGGTAAGTGCAGTTGCAGAATTGATCTTCCGATGTCTGGCGTCAGAGGGGGATGACAGACCAGACATGAAGGAGGTTGTTGCCCAGCTTGAGCAAATCAGGGGTGCCTGTCCAACTCCAGGTGAACAATGGGGATCGTTTCATAACATCAAACGGAAATTATTTCCCACCTCTGTRCAAGATAAATGGCCCAGCAGCATAACCTCCAATGCCAACAACAGTGCATAAATTTGTCCTTTAAATATACATTTAAAGTTAATCTKCAGCTTTTGGATGCTCGAATCCATCTTACTTTTTTTCGTTAGGTTTATATATATATAGTATAGACTCTAGAGATAGGCAGCGAAGAAAGATACTACCTGATCTTCGCGATGCTTTAACAAAAAATGGCCATACATTGTATCTACGTGCAATATGATTATTGATAATTTAGCGTTTATTGGAGTTGCTTGGTGGTGTATGTAGTGCATGTGTCACCTGGATTTTGAAAGAAATTATAGGGGCTCTGTTTTAACTGTGACTTAGTCCGTTGTTCAACCATGGTAGTGATATTGTCTATGAAAGTTCGTATTCCCAAATACATGTTTTTGGGCCATTTCGCCTGTACAAACAGGCATATAGGAAAAGGTTGTGTTTTCTCCTCGTAATAAAATGGTGAAGAAAGACTTTCATCAATGTAATGAATGATAGTGTAAATTTTTTTTTTTTTTAAATTTATGTATTTTATAAATTTATAATAAAATACTGAATAAGTTTCTATCCATATTTTGATAGGTTAAAGACCTACCTCAGGTGACAAGTTTTTTATCTTAAAAAAGTAACATTGAACTGATAGGTTCTTTAAAAAAAAAAAGCATTAAGTATTTATAGGAGATTGCACTCATCTCAAGGTATTTTAATCTATGTAATTGGATGTGTGAACAACATCCGATGAAGCAATGGGGGCATTCTTATGATGATAGGTGCAATCTCTTAGGGGTGCTTAATGCTTTTGTCTAAACATTTGTAAAGGAAGAAGGTTAAACCTTTTACCATTTCAACATTTTTTGGTTTACTATTTTAATATTTTTTACTTTAGGGTTTTATTATTTCAATATTTTCTGGTTTATTATCATTAGAATAAAGTGAAGCTGAAATTGTAATTTGAGATTAATGAAATTGCTATTTTTAATTTAAAATAGATTCAACACTTTCTAATATTCTTAGTACAACCAGATTGTGCAATATTAATATGTGATATTTGCAATTCCTTCAATTCAAAATTATTCTTTCCAAATTTGAAATTAAAAATACCAATTTTCTTTCATGCTATTTTAAACCACCTAAAAAGAACCAATTCATAAAACATTTACACTACCACTTCCATATAAAAACCTATCACTTCAACATTTTAAGTAAAATTTCCTAGAGATGCATAAGACACCCTTTTGTTTACCTATTTTAATGGTATAGAAGTGAAAAACAAATACTAATGATGAAAAAACATGTGTTCTCTTGCTTTTAATTATTCATTGTGTTTCCATGATTGGGAAGTCTTCTGCTCCACTTCCAACAAAGGAAAAGGTTGTTTTTGGATAAAAATTCCTTTAAAGCTAATTCTAAAGCTCCATATGTATGCTTTAAAGTTTAGGATGGTTTAATAGTTGAATGATATTAATCTCTAGTTTTCATTAGAAATGTTATGTACTTTTCGTTTGTAACCATTGTAAAGTAGAGAGAATTTTAAAGATCATTGTAACATCTTTTTTTTAAACCTTTCATTATATGTAATTGTAATTAATGATTGTCATACTATGGCATGTAAACAATGTAAATGTATTAATGATAAATTGTAACTGCCAACAACTAATTGTGGAGGTTGTTCACCCCGCAAAGTATTGTTAAAGCCTATTATTATAAGCTAACGATATATATAATGCTAGTAGGTGGGACCCCCTTGTAGATTGGAGGATCAAATTGGTTCTTATTTGATGTTATGTCGTTGTTCCACACTGCTTACAGGTTTGGGCATGATTGATGTTCCAAGGTTGGTTCTATTCGCAACAAATGGGTGATGGATAATTCATGCTATGAGTGGGTTTCTTTACTCTAAATTCTCAATTACATATCACAAAGAGCTTATGAGAACTGTTATTTCTATGATAATTGCGCCATGATATATTACATATTACACCTACACAAAACATATGTTAGTCATGGAAAAGAATAAAATAAATATGGGAAAAAATCAACAGAATCTCCAAAGTCCCAAAGTTAACAAGAGGTTGCCACATTAGATTTGGGAGATCATCCTCCGAGAGGTATTCTTGCTCAGCATTCAAAGCTCCCAAGCGCCAAAATTGGTTCCATCTCTAAGAACGGTCTAAAGGGGTTTTGGAGTTGGCAGACAGATAAATTTTAGCAGGGGCGCTTAAATAGCAGGGTTTCCCAGATCGTGGATTTGCAACAGATCGACGATCACGCTTCATTGCAGGGACAAAACATGCTCAAACGATAAAATTCTAGAGCAATCCCGCAATTGAAACCACGATATAGCTGACGAGGTATGTGGCAGTTGGTGGTGGATTGTGGGGGCCAAAGCGGTGTGGACCCAAACCACCCTTGGAAGCTTCTGCAATCACATGCTTATATGGGGTCCAATCCAAGAGCGACACGTGGCAGCAAAAGCGAGGCTTTCCCAAATTTCAGATTGCAGTAGATCAACAACCACACTTCATTGCAGGGACAGAACATGCTCAAATGATAAATTTCTAGAGTGGTCCCGTAATCGGAACCACGGTATGGCGAAAGGGCTACATGATGAAAGGTGGTGAATTGCGAGATCAAAAGCGGTGTGGATCCAAACCGCCTTTGACAGCCCCGCAATCATGTTCTTATTCAACGTTAAATCCGAGAGAAACACGTAGCAGCCCCCTTGGCATTGAGCCTCGTCCCGATCCCAAGGAGAATTCAGTTAATGAACGAGGAATGGTAGTTGAAACCTCGTTTCACTCCATAAATAGAAGGCATGGAAGCTCTGGCCGAGGAGACATAACTGTCAGCCCAAGGTACCTCGATGGACAATTTCTTCTTGCAAACCCATTTGAGATTGTGTCTGATAGAAGAATACACACACAGTTCGACAGAAGGATGCACAAACGAAAAGCCTTGGACGGGATGGCCAGATGACTCTCCTAGTGGTTTTCCACTGATCTAAGTATAAATAGAGCAGTTGAAGAGTTTGGTAGAGGTCGATGGTTGAGTAGAGCTCCCTATTTTGTAATATTTTGATAACAAAGTTGTTCTCTAGTTTTGTATGAGATATAAGACTTTTGCATTAATAGAAGTCAACTGCTTTCGTCATCTTGTTTAATATGTGCTAAAACACTCATGCATGGAGGATCCAGATGAGGGTTGTAGTTGTATTGTAATGTAGGTTTGATTATAGTACTGTTTTGACCTATTTCAGTATTTTATTTTGTTGCCTTGTTTCCTCTTATGCTGAAATGCTTCTGCATAAATGATCCAGACGAGTTGTTGTAGTAGCATTGTAATGGAGGTTTGATTATTATGATGCTGTGATATATTTCAATGTCTTAAACTTGATTTCAAGAGTGCTCTTGTGCCTGAGTTTTTCTTCACCAAGCTTCTTGAAAGCCGGATGCTCATGGCAGACTTGTTCACCTTTCTCACTAAGTCTTCCTTCTGCACACCTTTAAACTTAAACCACTGATCGAAGTTAATGAGGACCTCATTTCCCTATGCATTGCTTGTCCAGTTTCTTTGTTAAGACATTCTTGTACTGAGCTCTGTCCATTTGACCTCCACTCATAAACCTACCTCCACAAACATTTTGATGGGTACTGGGCTTATCCTCTTACAATCTGAGGGTGACTCTTAGTGCTAACATTCTTGGCATCATTGTCGGGGAACGAATTGAAGACATTTCCCTGGGATTGAACAACAAATAAAATTTGATTCTGAAGGTGCATCAGAAATTAGTACCTTGAAGATTGCAACTTGCACCTGGCGAATCCATTGTTTCAGTTGTGGCTCCCAAAGGAAGACACATGAGGTCTACTCCATAGTTGCCTCTGGCAACACCTGAAGCTGACCCAGAAAATATTATCAAGAAAGGAAAGATTTCTCAAGAAGGATTTTCAGCCGTTGTTCCATATTGAAAATCTCCCTGGGAAGAACGACATTGCAGAGATCCAGTTTTATATGGTGAAATAAAGTTGGACACGTTATTCTAACTACTCATCTTTCACCATGGCGATTCCACTGGTTTGAAATGGAGAATATTTTAGCTCAAAGGTATGCCTTCTGTGATTTTTCAAAAATAGTTGGTTTCCCTAATCTATTTCCTAGTAGAGATGAATGGGAAAGTAGCCTTTCTAAATTTCAAGGAGAAGAGTGGGAGGTACCAGCTGAACACTTGCTGGATTTTCATGATTTTATTCATCAACTTCATATCGTGCATGAAGATGTTTAGATAAATATTTTCAAGTATTCATTAGAGGGGATTTCTCGTGATTGGTGTCGATCTCTTCCAATTGCAAGTATCATCTCTTTGACAGGTTTTTATGCAGCTTTTAATTCATTTTTTAAAGAGTATTTTTCAGTTGAACGTCTTTTTGAGGGATGTTGTGATGAGTTTTATTTGCTCCATAAAGATTCTGCTAGTCATGAAAGCCTGATTTGTGATGAATCATTTATTGTAGAAGAAAACATTTACCATGAAGATCATGAGGTGTTGAATGATATTCATTATGATAGCAATAACACAGAAACATCTGGCATCATATCAGATGTATACGTTGTTTTAAATATTCATGAAGATCAACATGTCTCTTCTGAATATTCTGATGTCGAAGAGAAAGTGTATTCTACAGTAGATATTTGCCCTAACTATGAAGCTGAGATAGATGATAAGCTAGTTAAAAAAACTAGGGAAGATTCCTCTTTGTTTTTTCCTAGCTTTTCAGAATTGAAGGGAGATTTTGTTTGCTTCTCTTATGAAGAAAATGCAGAGGATATGTTTTTCCTTGAAATAGATATTTTTGGCAGCCCTGATTATGATGAAGAAGTTGTTTCAAATGCTGACCAAAAACAACCATTTTTTGATGAATATCCCAGTGAAGATGATAAAGAGCGGAGATTCTTCATGGATTTTTTGGAACCTCGTAGCATGGTTCATGTATATGATGATTATGAATCTGATCCTTAGGAGGGCCATGAAAGAGAAAAGGAAGAGCGAAATGTGCAACTTATCTCCTGTCCAACACTTGTAAATGAACAAATATCACCTGGGATTAGCCAACCTGCATCAATCCTTTATCCACTTGTACACTCTGAGAACACCAAACAACAGGTGAGCAATAATGAAGTAAAGGAGGTAATTTCTTGCCAGTTTAGCATGCCTTATTATAAATTTTATGACCCTGTAGGGTTATATATGGACTTGAGATTTCCAAAAGCATTGGAGCCTGCAAAATTATTCATCTTATCATCATTTGGGGGTATTGTCAGTGTTCCAAAACATGTTTTAATTATGTTGTCATACTTCCCTTACCTTTTGTAGATCATTTGCAGTGAAAAGAAGAATTATGTTACCAAACAATTTGGGTGGCTATGGTAGAAGTTTGTTTTCACCTAGCACATTGTAAAAATCGGTTAGTTTAGGATTGTACATAAATAAACTCTATCTAGAGCATGTATGTTTGTTTTCTTTTTAAGTTGAGTAGTGTACATAGAAGCTTGTTGTATTCAACAAAATGTATTTGAGCTCGAATCCACAAACCAACAGCTAAGGCACTGAAACTGCTTGTTCTTGGCAGCTCATAGGGAGCATGCCATCCCCTATGGAGCCAAATGTTATCACATAAAATTGTCAAGGTCATAGAAGGACCAAGTCTTTTGTTGCAAAGGTAACGTCCAAGTGCAACATTCAAAAGAAGTCCATTTCATGCTTGAAATACAAGCAACAAGAAGGTTCGATTTTCAATGGTGGAGATCCCATGTGCATTTCAAATTAGCGGCCCTCAGACAGTCAAAATTTAAAATTCGCACAAGGATAAATGACTAGCCAAACGTCCCGAAGTAAATCTCAATTGTCCAAAACAAGAGGACACACAGAACCATATCTAACACTTCGAAAACATGACAGTTCAGAGGATTGTGCGAGAAAGAAAAAGAAAATATCTCGAAGATTGAACTCCTGAAATGAATCCCGACCGTCCAAATCAAGAGGCCACATGGAGGTAGATCTCTCACTTCATAGATACAAAACTCTAGAGGATTGTAAGAGCTATGCATTGAAAAGGCCTGAAGACCGAACTCCCGAAGTAATTATGGACCGTTGATCTTAAATCAATAGGAACCATTGATCTTTGCAACATTATCACCGGAAGGTCCGAAGTCTCAAAGTCAATGAGAGGTTTCCACGTCAGATTCGGGAGATTATCCTCCAGGAGATATTCGTGCTCAGCATTCAAATCTCCCAAGCGCCAAAATTGGCTCCATATCTAAGCACGGTCTAAAGGGGTTCTGGAGATGGAAGACAGATAAATTTTAGTTGGGCGCTAAAATAGGAGGGTTTCCCAGATCACGGATTTGCAACAGATCGATGGTCACACTTCATTGCGAGAATAAAACATGCTTAAATGATAAAATTCTAGAGCGGCCCCGTAATCGAAACTGCGGTATAGCTGAAGAGGTATGTGGCATTTGGTGGTGGATTGCGGGGGCCAAAGCGGTGTGGACCCAAACCGCCCTTGGTATATTCCATAATCAAATGCTTATATGGGGTCCAATCCAAGAGTGATGCATGGCAACAAAAGCAGGGCTTTCTCAAATCGCAAATTGCAGCAGATCAACGACCACACTTCATTGCGGGGATGGGACATGCTCGAACGATAAATTTCTAGAGCGGTCCCGCAATCAAAACCATGGTATGGTGAAAGGACTACATGGTGAAAGGTGGTGAATTGTGGGATCAAAAGAAGTGTGGATCCAAACCTCCTTTGACGGCCCCAAAATCACGTTCTTATTCAACATAAAATATGAGAGCAACACGTAGCAGCCCCCTAGGCATTGAGCCTCGTCCCGATCCCGACGATAATTCAGTTAATGAATGAGGAATGGTAATTGAAACCTTGTTTAACTCCATAATTAGAAGGAATCGATGCTCTAGCCGAGGAGACATAACTGCCATCCCAAGGTACCTTGATGAATGGTTTCTTCTTGCAGGCCCATTTGAGCTTGCGTCTGATAGAAGAATACACACACAGTCTAACAGAAGGATGCACAGAAGAAAAGCCTTGGACGGGATGGCCAGATGACTCTCCTAGCGGTTGTCCACTGATATGAGTATAAATAGAGTAGTTGAATAATTTGGTAGAGGTCTATGGTTGAGCAGAGCTCCAGGCTATTTTGTAATATTTTGATAACATAGTTGTTCTCTGGTTTTGTATGAGATCTGATACTTTCACATTAATAAAAGTCAGCTTCTTTCATCATCTTATTTAATCTGTGTTGAAATACTCATGCATGGAGGATCCTGACGAGGGTTGTAGTTGTATTGTAATGTAGGTTTGATTATAGTATTGTTGTGACCTGTTTCAGTATTTTCTTTTGTTTCCTTATTTCCTCTTATGCTGAAATGGTCGTGCATGGATGATACAGATGAGTTGTTGTAGTAGCATTGTAATGGAGGTTTGATTATTATGATGTTGTGATATATTTCAGCGTCTTAAACTTGAGTTCAAGAGTGCTCTTGTGCCTGATTTTTTCTTCACCAAGATGCTTGAAATCTAGATGCTCATGGCATACTTGTTCACCTTTCTCACTAAGTCTTCCTTCTGCACACCTTTAACCTTAAACCATTGACTGAAGTTAATGAGGACCTCATTTCCCTATGCATTGCTTGTCCATTTTCTGTGTTAAAACATTATTGTATTGAGCTTTGTCTATTTGACCTCCACTCATAAACCTATCTCCACAAACATTTTGATGGGTACTGGGCTTATCCTCTTGCAATCTGAGGGTGACTCTCAGTGCTAACACTAGGGATAACTAAGGATATTATGTCTCGAGGTCCACAGGTCCTAGACATGGAGTACCGAGAGCCATACTGACTTGAGCCTGGACCTGGAGGGCCCATCCTTCTTCTTCTTTAGCACCTCCACCTTGTAAGAAACAACAACAACCATCCCTTCGGTCGGGTCCTTCAACAACAGTGGGTCTTGCTCCATGAGGTAATGCGTTTTGTTATCATGATATGTTTCACTCTGATTCTCAAAACATTTGAATATGTGCATTTAATTCTTTTACTTCTAACGTGTGCTTGGCCCTTATGCCTTTCCACTTGTCCACACCTCAGGGGAATCATCGGATGGCGCAATATCCCAATCCCAAAGAGAGTGATGCCACCAACTTTTTTTGGGGGTCCAAAGTTTTGAGGCTAGAGCATCGTAGACATTTTTAGTCGAGATGTTACCAAATATATCTCCCCAAGTCCATATTAGAATACTCGGTATGTTAGTCAACAGAATGCCCAAGTTAACCAAAGCCCCGCAATAGTGATCCTATTCGGACGCCTCTTCGCCAGTAATACTGAGCTCTTCATTAGATATCCAATGAGCCAACACAACCCCTGACCTACCCAAACCTCTTTCCTTATACAAGTAGTATATACATTGTTGCTTAAGTGTAGTGATAAGATCGAGCAAAAGCAATGAGTTTTTTCCCAATCCCAGGGTCTCATCCTCTCTACTACAGATAAAGTGGCTTGTTCCAGGATTCCAGGCCAGCGAGTGAGTAACTAAATCCAATGATTTAACCAAACTTCTCCAAGTGTTTAAGATGTTTAGAGTCCTAATCATGGAGCTTTTCAGCCAAGACACCATCGTGTTAGAGGAAAGGTATTTGTCCTTGTAACATAAATAAATATGGAATAATAATAATAAATAACAAATACAAATAACTAATAAATAATAATGAATAATGAAGAGTTATGGCATCCTAATGAAAGGACACATCTCTTCATGAAAGGGCACCCTATGTGGGTATATAAGACCCTTATTTCTCATTGTAATATCATCTCGTATCATATTCATTATTCATATTATTATTATCCTATATGTATTTATGTGTACTATCCTATTTATATTGGATATTATTTGTGTGAGCAAACTTTGTTCGTCTCATTTGATATCAGAGCGACATCTGATCTCGGACTTTGGCCATCTAACCTTTGGTTAAAATTATGTTTCCTTTGGAAACATATATATTGGTTGTTGGCCGCAACTACAGTAATTCTTAAGAGTTTCTCTGAAAATCTGGTCCTTGACCATAATTGGCCCTTGGCCATTTGAAGTCTAAAATTTCCACTGCATAATACAATATTGAAAAAAAATAAACTATTACCCAAAATTTTTAAAAATAATTAAAAAAGTAAAAAAAAAGTAAAGATATTCCTTCCACCTTGCATTGACAAGAATATTGAATACTTCAGCACAAGAATTAAATATCTCTATCGTGGAAATTCATGTACAATAATTTTTTGAATTAGGTTGCCATTAAAAATAAATAAATAAACACACACACACACACACACACACACACATATATATATGATAAAAAAATAAAGAATATATATATATAAGGAAAAACAAAATAATATCTATTTTCCTATTATAAAGAAAAATAAAAGAATAAAAACAAAATATTATTACCAGCTAGCCCGTACATATATTTTTCGTACAAATTTAAGTGCATTGTTCATTATACCAATCCATACATTTGCCATAGAAGTAAATGGGTAAATTGCCACCGTTTAACAAAAAGTCGTGACCTTTGATAAAACAAAAGAGAAAGGAAAAAAAATTAACTTCTACGTTATATTAATTTTAAGAAGTGAAGAATATATGGTGAAAAATATAAAAGGAAGATATATAATAAAAAAGTCAAAAGTTTTAGTTAAAAAAAAAGGAGGTTGTTTTAAAAGTTCACAAATTATGAGTTAAAGAAGGAGTATAAATAAAATAGTTCTTTTGGAAAGTGTGAAGGTAATATTAAATTATTTTTCATTAATTACCAAGAAAAAAAAAATAAGAGATTAAGTGAATATAAAAGTACTTTTGGTAAAGTATAAGAAAATATTCAAATGTTTTAAACTCTATTTTTAAAAGAAGAATTATTAAGAATTATTTTCTTAAAAGAGTATAAAGAAATATTAGAGGAAGATATCTATTAATTCAAGAAGCTTAAGGCTCATTATTATTAAAGGGATATTATAATAATTATAAGGTCAATTCAAATTAAAAAATGGATTTTAAGGAAGGAATATTTTCTGGTAAAAATCATCTAATTAGATGCATCGGATTATTGATATTTAGAGGAAATCTTCAAGAAAAAAAATTAGCATCCACATTTTTCCAGATAAGAAGAAAAATCACATTAGTGTCGATTTGGTGAATCAATTAATAATTCCAAAGACAAGTGTAATCGAAAAAAAAAAGACCTTTTTGGAAATAAATATGACATCAAGGACTTATCGTTGACACTCGAAGATTATAAACTTGTATCGAATTTCGAGGTTACAACTATATATGAAAAAGAGGTTGATATAGTCCTCGGTTCAACTTGGTTAGAGACATTGGGTAGCTTAATATTAAACTTTGAGCAAAAGTTTTTAATGTTTTCTTACAAGAAGAAAAATGTAACACCATGTTTCCCCTAGTCTGTAAATATAACTATATGGGCCAAGGAAATATGGAAAACCTAAAAGTCTGAATATTTGATTTGATGGACCTTTGTACAAAAGGTTGATGAATGTAAATTTTGTTATTTTAATAGAAAATGGTTATGTGATGCATGATTGTTGAAAGAGGGGATGTGCTAAGAGAAAACCACGAATGCTATGAAAGGTGGTGGAGGGGACTCAGAATGGTTGTGTTAACCTCCACCGAACCAATACCATGCTGGAATTAATTGCTCAGATCAGAACAACCCTCTGACCCAGAAATGAATTGCAGTTGGGATGGTAGGTGGGAAGACCTCCTCAAGAGTTAATGAGGGGATGGGGTAGACCACCCATCCGTAAGGCTTCCAGACCTGACCACGGACTGGGAATTTGAGCCACACACAATCTTGCTGAGAATGGAAAGAAAGGAAGTGTGGTGGGAAGAGGAAGACCTGCGCAAAAATGCATAGAGGAGAGCGGAGACTCTCAGGTCCGAGGAAGGACTGAAAGAGGAATAATGAGTTTTGATCACAGAAAATAGAGATTGAGCCACGAGAAGGAGAGTAACCTTCATCCTTATCTATTTCTGTATTGGGAGAAGGAGAGTAACCTTCGTGCCTAACTTCTGTTGAGCTAGAATTAAGAGATGGAATCACAAAGCATCATGGCTTAAGCTCGGGGGTGGCCAGTGATAAATCCATTGGGAGTGACTAAGCCTATGGTTGGGTGGAAATGAGCACCCCTTTCAGCAGTCGCATCACACTTTATGGTTCTAATAAGTGTTTTCTTTCCTTATGCTTTGAATTGTAAATAATGGATGCATGAGAGTATTTACATGTCTATAAAGGGTTCTTTCTCTATATTAAATGATTAAGTTATGAGTATGCATTCATTCCCTTGAGAACCTATATTTCTTCTTGAATTTCCATACGTCCCTGTTTAATCACTCGAAGGCGCTTTCCCCAGGAATTTACATCACTGTTCTGGAGTTAGAGCAAGCCTCTAGGCATAGCTACCATTTTGGTAACCTCACAAGTTACTTTGCCTTGATTCAGAGCTTAAAGCTCTGCGAGTTAGGAAGATGTTCCTTTTAGACCAATAGTCTAGGAGACTTTGAACTTGCGTCTATTCCCTTAAGAAAAAAACTGATTAAGAGAGAGGATTATAGCCTAGGAGTTATATGAAGATCCACGTGACCTGGGTCTAGGAACCTTGGAGCTCGAGGCTCTGAGATGTCAAATTGCACAATAGTCAAGTTGAACCCCACAATTGTTATGAATCGTCGATCTATGAATGAAGATCGAGGGTGGGGAATCACTACAGAGCATGAATGTGAAAATAACAGACGCGCTAGTTTGCGGCCCGCAATTCACCCTTGTTGTTGATCTCAATGGGCTGGAAGATCAACGATCCCGGTTAGACTAGAATCAAGCGAGCACTTTCTAGATTGCGGAGGTCGAACTCTCTCTTAAAGAGTACGCATAGTGGGGCCCTGCAATTTCTGTGAGCCGTCAATTGTCTTTGAACTTCGATCTGAGTTTGACACGATCCCTGAAATGCAAGCAGTGCGTGGGATGGAGAAATATTCAAGGATATCAAGATCAAAAGAGATAGCATTTTCAGGAGTGAAGACGAAATCTAGGAGACGGGACCTTAGGAGGAGCAAAGGTCGAATCCTTCGAGCACTTAGAAAATCTTCTAAGTCGGAGTAAGTTAGAAGATCAGGAGGAGGAGCGATAGTGGTCGTTGGATCACAACGCCAAGGATCGACAGTCGTTTGATCTAAATAAGGTGCATGAACCTTAGCACTTGGCACACGCAGGTGAAGGGAACTTACCAAAGTTCTGAAGTCTCGAAGTAATTTGAGGCTGTTCATCACCAGGAGGTGAATTTTGACTGCCAGATCCAGAGGAATACGTGGAGATGGATCGCAGACTCCGGAGGAATATGTTCGAGGGTTTTCAGTTGAAACATAGTTACCAACTTAATGAGAACTATGACCTCAAAACAAGAACTTTAGCCCCCAAAACCCATATTTTTGCATAAAAAACATCAAAATCAACCCCAAATAAAAAGGTAGTGCTACCGGTAGCACCATTTTTTTAAAAGGGTCAAAATTACAACATTTTTCAAACATGGCCTCAAAACTCAGACAGTAGCTCAAAAAAACCTTCAAATTGGCACCTAAAAAAAATAATGTTACAAATTTTTTTATTTTTTTTTCAAAATGTTAAATTTATAAATATTTTGGAATTGTATTTTCAGCAGTCGGTACCATTAAAACCAAAACCTCAAATTCAACCATCAAATTGAAATGTACTTCTACCGATAGCATCCATTTTAAATTTGGGGTATTAAAATGACATTTTCTTTAAAGTGGTAATCGAAATCATTGTTATTGAAAACAAAATCATTAAATCAACCCTTAAATGCTTACTTTTTAAATCTTAGTTTATGACTCCAAACACAACATAATACATAATGCCATGAAAACAATACATTTAAAAATATATATTAAAAACCCAAATTTGGAAAAGAAAAACAAAAAAAAATAGGTGGATAAAAACAAAAACTAAAAAGAATAAAAACAAATTATAATTTTCCCAGAAAACAATAATTTTTAAAAAATATATATTTATTTTTGAAAAAAAAATAGTAAAAAATCCATTAAAATCTAAAAAAAATAAAAATAAAAATGACA
>ML791316.1:85502-109602 GCA_009831015.1 Picea engelmannii
TGAAAAATTGAGACTGTCTGAGAGTCTCTTGGACTCAAGGGAGAGTTCAAGTCAGCAAAGGTTGCTGATGAAGATGGGATCGGTTGATCTCATAATCTGCCAGGGAAGCAGCAGTGGAAGCATCCCATATGGCCAGATGGGCAAGGATGATTTGAGAAGTCATATTCAGCCAGGAGAGCTAACAGAACATATAAGTTCACAAGAAAATCAGCAGATGAAGCTGACAGGAGAGGAGGAACATCAGAATGATCTTCTGATGATTGGGGGAATTGAAATATTCCTGCCATTTGCCCAAGAGGAGGCAGAAAATTCTGTTGTACATTCAGCAACAACAGAGCAGTCACAGTTGGAGATGACTGTCGAAGAAAAAAAGTTGGAGCAGGCATCTGGGACTGCCCAAGCGGATGAAGAGAAGAATGAGTGTTCTGAGGAACAGCTCAATAAATTCAGCCAGCAAGCTGAGCGAGTTGCAACATTTGGGCTGACAGCAAAAGATGCAGAAGAAGATAAAAAGGATGACAAGCATTCTGAGGAATGGCTCAGCAATTTCAGCACTGAAGCTGAAAACAATGCAATAGGGGAGATTGCAGAGGCAAAAGGAGAGAGCGAGCATTCTGAGGAATGTCTCAACACAATCAGCAAGGGAGCTGAGCAAGCTACAACACTGGGGTTAGCAGTAGAAGATGCCGAGGAGCAGGTAGGTAAGATCATCACTCCATGGGAGACGGAGTTGAAGATGCTGGAGGATTGGTTGAACAATCCAGAGCCAGCAAGAGAACTGACAGAATGTGAGCTGTCATAGCTTCAGTGGATGACTGAGCAGCAGGTCAGTCAGGAAGAAACTGTAGAACTGGAGACTGCAGTAAAGTGGCAATTGAAGGCCACAGATGAAGATGAAAAAGATGGCATGGGAGATCATGATGATCTGCCCAATGGCCAAAATATTTTGCAGCTGGGGAGACTGCAAAACCTTAACCAGCCACAGGAGCAGCTGGACCAAGAGATAGAGGACATCGTAAGGCTGATGTTGAGGTCAACACAGACTACCAGTGAGGAGAAGCTGGGTAGAGGAAAGACAGCAGCAGCAGCGCAGCGGAAGCAACAGCAGCAGAATGGAGCAAATGAAAAGCTCCAAAGACTTGTTTGGGACCCAGGTGGTTTCCAACAAACTACAGGGGAAGCTCATGAGCAGGAGCTCATGATTTTTGCGGATGTGGAGTATGATGCAGGAGCATCTCTCCATGCAGCCAGCCAGCCACGTCAGCACGCACCCATTCAGGGCGGAAAGGGAGGCGCAGCCTCATTTTGAATTTGAAATTCAATGTAATTTAATGTCTTAGGCTGGTGAGCCGTGAATGCCATGTCTTTGCACAGGCTGTAGATAAGATAGGCATTTATTATAGATCGGCTGAGATCTAGTTCTGGATAGCAGACTAGACAGTCCATTGATTGTAAATCAATAGGGTAGGTAAGTCCTGGAGGGAAGCGCTCGATTGAGCCGCCTCAGGTAAAAGAGATAGAGAGATCTCATTTTGAGAGGCCGGGGGGAGTTACATGTAGAGAGAACAAATGTAGAGCTGAGGAGAGCTCAGGAAAACCTTGTAAAATATACAGGCATTTGCCATTATAAATACAGAGCAGTTTTTTTTGCATTTTCGGTCATTATATGCATGTCTGTGTATGTGTTCATTTTATGTTGTATTTGTGTACTGTTATTATGCCCTTGTAGAGAGTGTGTTTGATTTTAGGTTTGAGAGGTCTTTGAGGTTTCATTCCATGAGGGCGTGACAGAGTGCTGAGACTCTGAATACTAGTGCACTGAGGGGGCACTTCTGAACTCGTGAGGAGTCAGACAAAGACCTGCTGAGAGCACAAGCATTGAAGTCAACAACTCATACAGAAGGAGGACTTTGGGGTTGTTGAACACCTCAATAGTCAAAGCAGTGTAGCTGAGACACTGTTGTAAACAGAACCTCTGAGGAGTTCTGTAGAAACTCTACCAAGAGGATATCGAGTGTGTGTAAGGAAGGAACTCTGTTGTGAGTTCTGAAGCAGCAGAAGTCTACTGAGGATTCTGTGGGAGATCTGCCAGGAGGGCATCAAGCGAGTGCATAAGGGCACAGGAGGAAGAACCTTTGGACTTCTGAAGT
Organism: Picea engelmannii; assembly: GCA_009831015.1. NCBI lineage: Eukaryota > Viridiplantae > Streptophyta > Pinopsida > Pinales > Pinaceae > Picea > Picea engelmannii. The sequence goes on from ML791316.1 coordinate 87,653, forward strand.
GAAAAAGCAGAGTCCATTGAGGGACCTATATTGGGTTGTTGAATACCCAGAAAGACTTAGCACGGAGGTTGCTTGAGCAAGGAGCCAGGAAGGCGTCGATATTCTCCATCTGTGGGAGAAAGAGCAGAAGAATCAAGCTTCTGTAGAGGTTGTAACCGCAAGGGGAATGGTGACCAAAGATCTTCCTTTGAAGAGATCCGAGAGAAATTGAGCTCAGGAGGGATAGTTCTTTTGTGCTACTGTTGGAACAGATCCAGGAGAGGTTTGAATCAAGGCTGAGTTTGGAATGGAAGGAAATGTTCCAGGGGAAGAAACCAACGGTTGGAATTCGCAGGCGAAGTTCGCGAAATCTCATTGATCGTCGGATCGTGGAGAAGTTGCATGGGATTTAACCCCTAGGCGCGCGAGGGACCAAAGCCCTTCGGGGTTCCGCATTCTGCGATTGTCGAGGTAAGAGTTTCATACCTCGTGAAATCCTGAGTCGTGATTTCCCAATTTAACAGGAGCCGTCGATCATCAGAGGGACGCGTGGCATCAGATCCCATCATATCGGGGATCGGCATTCGGCGTTTGATAAGGAGAGAGTTCATGCTCGTCGAAATTGCGAGTAGCGATTTCCCGATTTACCGGGAACCATTGATCAGGGCAAGGACAGGTGGCGCACGATCCCGGGAAGTCGGACTTCGGAGTTTCGGCGTTCGGAGTTTGGTGGGGTAAGAGGTTCATGCCTTGTGAAATCGCGAAACGTGATTTCCCGAATTGACGAGAGCCGTCGATCACCGTAGAGACAGGTGGCGTGAATCCAGAGATTCGGGGTTTCGGCATTCGGGATTTCCCAATGCAAAAGACTCGCAACAGTAGAAATCGCGATATCGTGATCTCCGATCGCACAAGGGAAGGAAGTGACATGGCTGAGCGGGACCACGTGTGTTAGTGGAATCCACGTGGCATTGGGATTTCGGAGCTCGGGACTTGGTAGGTCCTATGAAACAGTGTGGCGGAAGTCGCGAATTTCCCGATCGGCGGTTTCCTGAGTTCCACAGGTGTGTGGGGTCCAAGTGTCGGCAGCGAGGACACTTGCCATCGGGATTAGGGGTTCGGTGATTTGCGAGGCGGGTGAATCATGACACCACAATCGTCGATTTCCCGATAGGGAAATCCCCAAAGCGAGAAAGGGTTGACCCGTTGACCATCGAGGTTCGGGATTTTGATTTGCACGAGAATTGTGTCAACAGGATTCGCAAAATCGCGAAGTCCGATCTCCCGATATGTGAAAAGGAGATCGTCGAGGAGTATCCTATGGGCGACGAAGACTCCCGAGAGGAGTTGTGAGAGAAATTGACTCTTCGGGCCAGAGTTAGAGAAGGTCCTGGTGTGGGCAGGGTGGAGCCGTGAGGGTTCTAAACCCGTTGCCGTCACTGGGCCTGGAGGTTAAGAGACCACAAAGAAGATGAGACTTTAATAGTTCTTGTAAACTATTGATTGGGATCATGCACATGATTGGTAGTTCTTCCTATGCGATAAAAAACCTTGCCAAGGCAAGATGGATCACCCGAGGGACTGTATAATAGAGAAGGGGATGCATGAGCCTAGGCCTGGAGGGTGAGTGACTGGAAGGAAGATGAAACCTTGATAGTTCTTGTAAACTATTGACGGGGATCATGCACCCAATGGGTATGTCAAGGAAAAACAATGAGCCTAGATAACAAACAACCACGTGGATACAAATCCACAAACTGCTGAAATAATTATTGTGCTAAGATTAGAAAAAAATTTCCTAGAAATTTTTATACAATGTTTTCACATAAGACTATGATTAATGTGCTTGTTATCCAAGAATTATTGAAAGCATGTGACCAAGATTTAAGGTCTGAAAAAGGAACTTACCGAGGAATAAGGATCAAGATTTTTGAAATAGCTGAATGAGAAAGGCACGACAGGTGTTTTTGAGAAAGAACATCGAGGATGATGTTCCTTTAAGGGGGATGGAATTGTAACACCATGTTTCCCCTAGTCTGTAAATATAACTATATGGGCCAAGGAATTATGGAAAACCTAAAAGTGTGAATGTTTGATTTGATGGACCTTTGTACGAAAGGTCGATGAATGTAAATTATGTTATTTTAATAGAAAATGGTTACATGATGCATGACTGCTGAAAGAGGGGATGTGCTAAGACAAAACCACAAATGACATGAAAGGTGGTGGAGGGGACCCAGAATGGTTGCGTTAACCTCCACCGAACTAGTACCATGCTGGAATTAATTGCTCAAATTAGAACAACCCTCTGACCCAAAAATAAATTGGAGTCAGACTGGTAGGTTGGAAGACCTCCTCAAGAGTTAATGAGGGGATGGGGTAGACCACCCATCCGTAAGGCTTTCAGACCTGACCACGGACTAGGAATTCAATCCACACACAATCTTGCTAAGGAAGGAAAGAAAGGAAGTGTCATGGGCGGAGGAAGACTTGCGGAAAAATGCAGAGAGGAGAGTGGAAACTCTTAGGTCTAAGGAAGGACTGAAAGAGGAATAGTGAGTTCTGATCATAGAAAATAGAGATTGAGCTAGGAGAAGGAAAGTAACCTTCATCCTTATCTATTTTTGTATTGGGAGAAGGAGAGTAACCTTTATCCCTAACTTTCATTTAGCTAGAAGTAAGAGATGGAATATCAAAGCATCCTAGTTTAAGCTCAGGGGTGGCTAGTGATAAATCCATTCAGAGTGACTGAGCATATGGTTGGGTGGAAATGAGCACCCCTTTCAATAGCCACATCACACTCTATGGTTCTGATAAGTGTTTTCTGACATGTAAATAATCGATGCATGTGAGTATTTACATGTCTATAAAGAATTCTTTCTATGTATTAAATGATTAAGTTATGAGTATGTGTTCGTTCCCTTGAGAACCTATATTTCTACTTGAATTTCCATACATCCCAGTTTAATCACTCGAAGGCCCTTTCCCTAGGAATTTACATCATTGTTCTAGAGTCAGAGCAAGCCTCTGGGCATAGCTACCATTTTGGTAATCTCACAAGTTACCTAGCCTTGATTCAGAGCATAAAGATCTTCCAGTTGGGAAGGTGTTCCCTTTAGACCAATAGTCTAGGATACTCTGAACTCGTGCCTATTACCTTAACCAAAAACCCGACTAAGAGCGGGGATTATAGCCCAAGATTTATATGAAGTGCACATGACTTGGGTCTAGAAACCTTGGAGATCAAGGCTCCGAGATGTCAAATTGCACAATAGTCAAGTTGAACCCTGCAATTTCTATGAACCATCTATCTATGAACGAAGATCGAGGGTGGGGAAGAATTGTAGACCATGAAGGTGAAAATAGCGGATGCGCTAGTTCGCGGCCCGCAATTAACCCTTGTTGTTGATATCGATGGGCTAGAAGATCAACAATCTTGGTTAGACTAGAATTGAGCAAGCACTTTCCAGATTGCGAAGGTCAAACTCTCTGGTAAAGAGTATGCATGTTGGAAACCCATAATTTATGTGAACCGTCAATTATCATTGACCTTTGATCTGAGTTTGAAGTGATCCCTGAAACGCAATGAGCGCATGGGATGGTGAAGTATTCAAGGAGATCAAGCTCAGAAGAGATAGCGTTTTCAGGAGTTTAGGAGAAATATTCTAGCAAAGGTTGAATCTTGTAGGAGGAGCAAAGGTCGAATCCTTCGAGCACTTAGAAAATATTCTAAGTCAGAGTAAGTCAAAATCTCGGGAGGAGGAGTGATAGTGGTCGTTGGATCACAACACCAAGGATCGACAACCATATGATCTAAGTAAGGTGCACAAACCTTATCACTTGGCACACGCAGGAGAAGGGAACGTACCAAAGTTTCAAAGTGCCAAAGTAAATTGAGGTCATCCATCACTAGGAGGTGATTCTGGACCACTAGATCCAGAGGGATATGTGGCAAAAGATTGCAAACTCTGGAGGAATATGTTCAATGGTTTTTAATTGAAATTTGAGATTCCTGGACCCTGAAGACCCGAAGTAAATCTAGACCGCCAAATCCAGAGGGACATGTGGCGACAGATCGTGGACTCCAGGGAAATCTATGTGAGAGTTTTCAGTTGAGATCTGAGACTCCCAAAGTCTTGAGAACCAGAAATTCGAAGTAGATCTCAGTCATCAGATTGCCCGAAGTAAATCTCCAGCATCAGATCGTTCGAAGTGAATATGGACCATCTAATACAGAAGGGATGTGGTGTGAATCTATTGACTCTAGATAAAGTGTCAAAGTAATTCATAGCCGTCAGGTTAAGAAGGGATGTGGCATGAATCTGTGGACTCTAGATAAAATACTGAAGTAGTTCATAGTTGTCAGATTAAGAAGGGACGTGGCATGAATCTATGGACTCTGGATAAAGTCCTAAAGCAATTCATAGCCATCAGATTAAGAAGGGACATGGCATGAATCTGTGGACTCCAGATAAAGTCCTGAAGTAATTCATAGTCATCAAATTAAGAAGGGAAGTGGCGTGAATTTGTGGACTCCAGGTAAATACCCGAAGCTATCCTCGATCGTTGGATCCAGAGGACATGTGGCATTAATAAGTGGATTCCAGGCAAAGACCCAAAGTAAATGTTGACCATCGGATCGCCCGAAGTAGATCTGAACTGTTAGATCTAGAGGACAGGTGGTGTGAATCTGTAGATTCCAGGCAAAGACCCAAAGTAAACGTCGACCGTAGGATTTCCCGAAGTATATCTAAACCGTCAGATCCGGAGAACACGTGGTATGAATATTTGGACTCTAGGTAAAGTCCCGAAGTAATTCATAGTCATCAGATCTAGAGGAGACATGGCGTAAATCTATGGACTCCGGGTAAATACCCGAATTAATCCTTAATCGTCATATCATGTGGTCACACATCAATGGATTATAACCTTCAGATAAAATCCATTGGGAAAAAGGTTGAAGTTTGAGATTTGATATCTTAGAAGTCCGAAGACCCGAAAAAGATCTTGATTTTTGATTGATACGAGGGCCACAGGACCGTTGATTTAGTTGAAAGGTCAAACACCTAAAGTAGAAGCAGGGTCACTGATTTAGGAGGACAGGTGTCCGTAGATCGTCAGATATGGAAGATTGATGTATGGAGGAAAGAAGGGTTTGAGATTTGAAAAGTTCAAAGTCTGGAATTACGAAGGAGATCACATCCGTTGATTTAGGAGGGGAAAATCTAGTCCTTGGATTTGAAAATGGAATATCTAAACCGTCAGTCCCGATAGTACTGTCAATATCGAGAGATCAACGATTTTGTAGCAATGTGGGGATCGGAGATGCGTGAAATTTCAAAAGTTGAGGGCAGGGCATCGCAATCCAAACCACGGTTTTGAAGAAAAGACACGTGGAGGCTAGAGGAGAATTGCAGACCGAAAGGTAGTTTGGTTTAAAACCACCTTTGGTTGTGCCTACAATTGTGTGTTTGCGTGAGGTTATCTCCCAAGGTCACCTCATGGAGGGGCTTATTAGAAAAGGGGCTAGCACCCAAACTCAGAGATTTCCCAAGCATGAAGGGAAGTTCGCGTGTACCATTAGACCTGCACCTACAATTCGAAAGGGTCTGTGTTTAATTACAGAGTGATACCATCAGGGTCTCAGAGATTCGTTGGCTTCAGAATCAGAGATCCTTGACTGGGAGATTGGACTGGTTCCCTGATTTCCCAAATTAGAAACTATGGATGGAGAATTTGTCCTTTAGGAAAAGAGGAAATTTTTATACCCCATCATGGGTGTGTTACAAAAAAAATAACATTACATGACGTCTTAGTGAATTCACATTCAATATATACATCAAAACATCTTGATCAAATATCCAAAATTCTACTTTCGGGTAAACAATAGTCAATACTTGAGATAAAAAAAGAGTGTGACAAAATTATCATAGATAAAGACGCAAAAAATTGTCATCTAAAGAACCATAAGTAAAGTTTGGTCACACAAATCAAGAAGTTGAAGAATGAGAAGAAATCATAAAAGGAAAGGTTAGAACAATTTTACAATAAAGAAGTAATGATCAGTGAAGAAACAATACTTGAACCTATTGAAATCAAGAAGCTTCTAGTTAAAAAATCCAAACCTCGGAGAAGGGAATAAACATCGATCTAGTTGAATTACCAATAGTATCAAGAGTTGAAGAGAGATCCAACAAAACATATTCAAAAGAGATTTGGGTGCCTTATCGTCATATGAATCACAAGAGTCATTACAACCAACAACAAAGTCAAGAGGAATATGAACAATGTTATTTTTACCAACAACTAAACTACAACATTGTAAAGGAACAAAAACAAAATTGACAACTTGTATGGAAGCTTGAAATGAGAAGCCCTATTAGAACAATCAATAATCAAGTAGTTCCAATGAAGGTAGATTTGGGATGGGTCACTCCCCAAAATATGAAACACATCAGTTTAGGAATTCAAAGGTTGTATCATCTTGTTTCGTTGAGTATCGCAATTACAAGCACAAAATATATTGCGAAGACAGTGTGATCCAAAACAAAAGTTAAGGGGAAGCCTTCAGTATTTATGCTTTGAGGACAAAGCATCTTTAAGGGGAAGGAAATGTAACATAAATAAATATATAATAATAATAATAAATAACAAATACAAATAATTAATAATGAATAATGAATAATGAATAGTTATGACACCCTAATGAAATGACACATCTCTTCATGAAGGTAGATGTGGGATGGGTCACTCTCCAAAAGATGAAACACATCAGTTTAGGAATTCAAAGGTTATATCATCTTGTTTCGTCGAGTATCACAACTACAAGCACAAAAGATATTGAAAAGACAGTGTGAGACGTAACAAAAGTTAAGGGGAAGCCTTTAGTATTTATGCTTTGAGGACAAAGCATGTTTAAGGGGAAGGAAATGTAACATAAATAAATATATAATAATAATAATAATAACAAATAACAAATACAAATAGCTAATAATTAATAATGAATAATGAATAGTTATGACATCCTAATGAAACAATGCATATCTTCATGAAAGGGCACCCTATGTGGGTATTTATGTCCTTATTTATCATTGTAATATCATGTCATATCATATTCATTATTCATATTATTATTATCCTATATGGATTTCTATGTACTATCCTATTTATATTGGATATTCTTTGTGTGAGCGAACTTTGTTCGTCTCAGTCCTTTAGCACTCTGTGCCAAAGGATGTCCTTCATAAAGCAATTCCAAAAGGTATTCATAGCCAATTCTCTTGTTACGAGACTTATCGGTAAATGCAGACATAAATAGATCCACCTAGATCTAGAACAAAAAAAAACAGAACATGACGCTTTCCCTAATCTCTAATCATTGATTTTACTATCTAGCAAGAGATGGGCAACATACCATTTAAATATCGCTTCCTCTTGTCGTTGTCATCCTAGCTCAACTCCAGTGCTCCTGTGATATTGGATCTGGAAGCGAACACAAGCCAACCAAAGTGAAAGCATTATAGCACACTCAAAGAGAACCTATGTATGTGATCAAGGAATCATACAATAAAACAAGATGAGTTTTATGGGAAAGAAACATATCATTGTATTATATAATAATAAAAGTGGAGATTACAACCAAAGCCTTGATGTTGTAAGGTCCCCTTCTGATGACCCTTTGCTCCAACACACACAGTTTCTCCAACCTTGAATGAATAAAATCCACGATGACTTGATAAACTAAGATGAAGCCCTCAAGTATGGATTGAAGTAGAATTCCTCATCCAATTCTTAGCCTATTCAATATTAATCTTGCTTGAATCAACCTTCTTTAACCTTAGAATTTTCCATGAGAAATCCCTCTTTATATACGATAAAGAGAGATGGTTAAAGAGATTAGGATGATCCCACCAAATCAAAGTGGCGAGTAGGATCCCAACCATACAGATGCCACCTCATGTTATATAAGAAGCTATTCTAGAACTTTCATGAAGGTCGACCTTTTCTTAGCCTTTTGACATCATCTCACCCCAGTTTTAAAGTAGCATGTAGAGACATCAAAAACTAGTTTTAGGGTAGAGTACGATGACCAGGCATCGTCGCACCCTACTTATGATGCAACCTGTGACGACCTTCCTTAATAGGGTTTTTGATAAGAAGATGTCAATCACCTTTGTCATGAATATAAGATATTTTGGGAACATGAACACATGTTTATCAATGGATCACCAATATGACCAAAATAATGTGTAACAAAATGCCCCCCAATGTATGAGGCTAGAACTCGTGACAACCAAAATACTTTGTAGAATGTGTGTGTCGGAAACAAAGAGTGCACCAGTCGGGAACCTGCAAATAGTCAAGCATCAACATAATAATATATCGTTGTCCAAGGTAGGCATTCCCATAATCAGATTACAAAGTGTCAAATGAGTCATGGCCACTATATATACACTATGGATCCATGTCAAGGTGAATCGACATAGTCACCCAAAATACATTGTGGATCTATGCTCTAAATGACTCAAATTTATACATATCCCTGAGACATACAAAGTGGATCTATGTGTCAATAAAAATCATGAATACTCCATCGCAACCTGGGCTAGAAGGGTATGAATCAGGGTCTTCATTTCCGTTGTACCTAAGTATGAATCTAACCATGCGATTACAAGTGTCGAAGTTGAAAATGGTAGAAACCACTTGATTACTAGTCAATGATGAGAACCGTTAACAAGTGCGAGGGAAATCCACATTGATGTCAATGACCCCCAAGGTACCCCATTACAATCCAGCGAATGTGAATAGAGGATTTGAAGTCAAAAACTCAAGGGAATACTCCAATCAGGGGCCAATGATGTGAACTGACCATTGAAAGCAAAGAAACCTGCCATTGAGGTATGCAGGCTATAAGGCACTAAATGATTTATAAGTATTGTTCCTGGATAATGAGTTCAGGTGAACAGGAAAAGACTCATCAAAGGAGGGCCTTGATGTATCCCCTATCAATGACATGAAATAAGTAACAGATTTGAGATAGATCAGAGTATGAAATGATTTGAAACTGACACAGGGAAGGCCAACATGGTAGAGAATTTATAACTGCAAATGACCGACTCAATAGGAGGCTTAATAAGGATGGAATTATCTTGAACATATGAATGACATGACAATGATCTTGACAGAATTGACTCAAGGAGGACCCAACATATAGACATGCGGATATTCAAACGAGAGACTGATGGATTTCCCAAACCGGATACAGTGATGAAGGGGTGTCATGTTCAAGAGTGAATATTACTGCCACTAACATGGACACAGAGACACATTTCTTTCCCAAATTCCCCCCCACCATCTATAGTGAGTACCTCTTTATTTTTACACAAGCTTGAGGAGGATAGCATATGCTTGTTGAAGTAAGCTCATCCTTTGGATGAGTCCCTTGGAGTATGTTTAATGAACCCTAAGAAGGAGTGGTTCAGTCCCATATGGGTCTTTCAATGTTTGTTTATCGAGTCCAAAGAGAGAAAAATCGAGGGTTTTTCATGTTTAGAGAGTTTGAAAAAACACTTAAAGAAGACTCCACAAGTTCCGTTTTCGTAAGTTAATCTGATGAGACTGAAAAAGTGATAACCTACCTCTCATCAAATGTTTTCTTCAAATACTTTTACAAGCCTGAAAAGAACAAATTTGCTTGGAAATCTTTTCATTTTTATGGAGTGAAAAGAGCTTAAAGGATACTCCATGCGTTTCGTTTTTCGTGTTACCAATACAAATATGAAAAGACGAGTATGGAAAATATAAAATAATATAAGAAATAACAATGAAAAAATTTAAAAAGTAATAAAAATAGGTAAAAACTTATTTTTACCATTTCATTGTTACTCCACCCAAAATTTGCTCCAAAACCCCCATTTTACCTCAAGTTTCCACATCAGATTGCGGGAGGCACAGTTGATCATTTGGCGAACGGTCTCCGTAGGACAGGTAATTTTCATCTCCTTCAATTTTTCATGGATTCATTTTTTCTTCTCATTGGTTAGAAATGGATTTTTGGGTTACATTTTCAAGGGTACTTGTGCCCAAAGGTCGCCGCAAGCGCCCTGTATCATGCCCTGTGATGAACTAGGGTCATCGCAAGCGAAATTTAAGCTACAGTGCGACAACTCCGCAATGTATGAGCAAGCTAGCCTATGACATGCGCAAAAAAAATAATATTTTTTGATGTTTATTCCAATAAAAAGTTTCCAGGAGAGAGATGAAGGTGTTCATCCCTCTTTTATGTTCCATTTCAGGTTTTCTACAGTAAGGATGTTGGAATGGCGGGACATTGAGCATGAGGATGAAGATTACTTTGCCAGGAATGACCTGGGAATGGTAAATACCCTCCGACAGTGTGGATTGCTAAAATTATTCAAGGTCTAGGGCATGAGGGCCCAGTTGAGGTTGCTCGGATACTTAGTTCACATGTGGGATGTGGACCAGCAGGTATACCATGTGGGAACTGGGAACTCACATTCTTGAGATAGATATTGAGGATATCTACTTCTCGACTGGGTTGTCTCGCTGTGGGGCTCGAGTTACGCTGAGAGGTAGTAGGGGAGGTGGCAAACCTATGAGCCACTATATCAACGCACATTGTGTGCCTGGTACTCAAAATCATAGAGGAAAAGTCCTTATAAGAGATGTTTGTGACTTACCTTTACGAACTATCCTCTACACCATTGTGCGCATGGCAGGGAGTGCAACTCCCCATATGACCCTTCAGAGGGATTTCCAGTATGCGCTGGAATGTGTGGAGCCCCAAGTTTTCAATTGGAGTGACGGGGTTCTCAGAAGTATGAAAAAACAGTTGACCAAGTGTAGGAGAGGTGACCTGAAGCAGTTCGGATACGGGTCAATTTTGGTGTCCTTCTTCTTAGAGAGGCTTCCAAACTTTCCCCTACTAGTAGAGTGGGGCATACCTTCCCCACAGGATCCAAGAATGAAAAGGTGGGTCGAACTCATGGCACGGCATGTGATTGGTCCTATCGTTAGGTATAACGACATTTTCTTTGATTGGTTGAGGCCCCATATGCTTATGGTAGACGATTATGCATATGTTGGCTTAAACTTTTGAGGCGATCTAGACTTGGTTCTTCCTGAATGTTCTCAATGGGGGAACATAGGTAAGAAGTACATTTTGTTTTTATAATGGTTTTGTGATTTTTAAATATGAAATGTTTTTATGTTCTTTATCCGATGACTAATCAAAAATCTCTTTGATGATGCAGACGTGGGACCTCATTGACCTCCATGTTCATCTCCCATTCAGAGGAGAGGGGAGAGAGTTGAGGTAGAAGGATTAGTCATTGTTGACTACGAGGCTATAGAAAAAAACTTGGAGGGGCTGACGATGGACGTCCCGAATGCCTCTATTGATGATATCCCGAGGCGTTATCAGTGCCAAACAGTGGGTGTGTCTGCTTCCATCGGTCGACTACTCCGTAGAGTAGCACGAGCAGTCGCATGTTACTGTGAGAAACATCCTTGATGTTATATTTGTATATGAAGCCATGTGCTTCACATTTTTTATATTTTGGTCTTCGAACAAAACAATTTTTGTAAAACCTTTTATCGTTATATATATATGAGGCTTCTACTAGCTTACTTGTCGTATATACAAAGTGTGATTGGATTTTATAAATTTCTCAAATGTTTGTCTAACACATAATTAGCCAATGCATATGTTAATGTATTTAGACATCCAGGAATGTGTTGATATTCAATTTAATCAAAATGATGTTCCAAGAGGTGAATTCATAAATATACCCTTAATAGCGTAGGACTTCGAATGGAGTAAACATTAATCAACTGTCAGACCACTAACTGAGAATCGAGTCGTACAAAAATACAACAGATTCCAAGTGACACAACGTTGGTCAATAATTCGATGGCTGCACTATATTCTGCAATATTGTTGGTTGCACGACCAAGGAAAACACCATGTAGACTAATCAATTCATTCATAGGTGCATAAATTGCCCAAGCAACAAATGCTAAGTTCTGAGTACTGTGACTAGCGCCATCAGTGAAGCCAATATAGGGTAGCGAAGACACCGACATCTGGAAACCAAGCACAACACAAGGTAAGCAACTGAAGGTCGAAACCAAACAATGAAAAAGAACACAAGAGTATGATACACTAAAAGTACAAGCACTCGTGAAAAATGACTTAAGCATAATACTTATTTAAGTAAAGCCCATTTTGGGGCTCACTCAAAGGGATTCCATCATAATCGACTAGCTCATAAGCTCCCTTCTCCAACACACATTTGACAATGTAAGGACCTCACCACATAGCCTCGAATTTACTGGCCCCTAGAAAATCACGATCTTGCTCGTAGAGGAGAACTAGATCACCTTTAGAAAAAAACACGTGGCTTGACATGCTTGTCATATTGGGCTTTAACACATTTCTTCTGAGTTTCAATAACTAGGGCGATGTCACGATGGGTTTTGTCTAATTGCATTAGATACAAAAGACACTCTTCTTCAGCAGAGGTATTGGGGAGCAGTTCAACGACCAATTTCAAAGATGGTATTTCACATTTAATCGACAAGATAGCCTTGATACCATAAACTAGTTGGAAAGGTGTAAATCCCGTGGAAAACTTAACAGATGTTCGATAGGCCCATAATGCTGAGAAAAGCATCGTGTTCTAGATTGTCTTATGAATTCCTATCATCCGTCAAAGCATAGTAATGAGAAATTTGTTGATTGCTTCAACTTAGCCATTGGCCTGTGGGTAATAGGGGGTTTATTTTTCATGGCGAAGACCATACTTTTCAGTAAGTTCAGACATCGTGAAATTCTGAAAATGACTACCATGATCAGTAACAATAGTTGGAGGGATACCAAAATGAGTAATGATATGATTGAATATGAACAATGTTGCAGTTGTCCCGGTGTTATCAAATTTAGGCATAACCTCGGCCCATTTAGTGAAGTAATCCGCAGCTACAATGATGTATCCATGCCCCCTAGCCGAGTGGGCATTATATGTCATGAATTCAATGCCCCATTTGGAAAATGGACCAACAAAAACTACAGGATGTAAAGGATCAGGATGAGATCTTATCTTGTTATTATAATTTTGGCAAGCATGGAATTTCTGAACAACATTGATGCAATCTTTAAACAAAGAAGGCTAGAAATAACTTGCTCGTAAGATCTTTTGGGTAGTGGCATACCTAGACATATGATCGCCACAGGCTCTGAAGTGAAATTAATTCAAATATTTCTCAGTTTCGTCATAAGTGAGACATCGTTGAAAAATGGAATCAACACGATGACGGTAAAGAGTATCACCTAGAATGATGTATTGGCGGGCTTGATACCGTATACAACGACGATCCATACTATATAGATCGGGCCGTAAAGTTTGAGTCTGGATATATATAACGATATGTCTGTACCATACGTCATCAGAATTGATCAGAAAAAGGGATTCATCAGGTAAGGAATCCTCTGCCACATTTTCTGTCTCAGTCGAGGGAAGGTCACATATCAGTTCAACGAAAACCAAAGATTTCTCAGACTTAGCACGTTCAAACTCTAAGTCAAACTCTTGGAGAATAACTATCCATTTGGAGTACTTTCCCCGTAGCAGTTGTCGGGTAAGAATATGTTGCATAGGGTTGCAATCGGAAATAATAGTGGTCCGCCGTAACAAGATATAATGATGAAAATGTTGGACATCTTAAACAGTTGCCAAGGTCAGTTTTTCCACATGGAGGTATTTGGTCTCAGTAATCATGAGACTCCAACTCAAATAGTATTTCACATGTTCGTCATGCGAATCATCCTCTTGGACTAAAACCATGGATATGGTAGAGTTCGGAGCAACTAAGTAGAGGAAGTAATCTTGGCTATAGTTAGGGGGAAAGAGTAATGGCGTACAGGTTAAAGTAAGTTTCAAATATTCGAAGGATTTGGTTGTAGTATCATCCCATACAAACTCATAACCTTTATTGAGTAAATGAGTGAATCCTTTCGTCATTTCAATGTAATTAGAGAAGAAACGATGTAAAACATTTGCCTTCCCTTGCAAACGTTGGAGCTAGCGTAAAGTGGAAGGAGGAGGTAGATTAAGGATAGCCTCAACCTTCAGGGCGTCTACTTGAATCCCATGTATCAACATAATAAAACCAAGCAGTCGGCCGGACTCCACACAAAAAATGAATTTGTGTGGGTTTAAGTGGATATGATAATAATGACATCGTACGAAAATGGCCCTCAAATGTGTCAGGTGATATTGGAGACAGGGAATGCACTGGTAGATCATCAAGATAAGGTTGCACGATGTGCTTAATATCATGGAAATAATAATACATAGCACACTAAAAAGTCGCGCTAGCATTCTTAAGACCAAAGGGTAATTTCCGGTAGGCAAATATCCCCCAAGGGAAAATAAAAGCGGTCTTGTGTTGGTCTGCTAGTAAAATATTAATTTGATTATAGCTGGAGAAGCCATCCATTAAAGAGAATATTTTTCTATCAGCTCAGCCGTCAATGATTTGGTTGACAAAATGGGTTGGGTAATTTTCCTTAGGAAAAGCTTTATTTCTATCCCTATAATCTACATAGATGTGGATGGTACCTTGTTTTTTATTCACCGGAACTAGATTGGATACCCAATCAGTCAAATCCACGAGATAGATAAATCCAACTTTAAGAATTTTTTCAACTTCAAGCTTGATAGCAACAACTTTGTGTTGGTGTACTAGGTGAAGTCTCTACCAAATGGGTTTAGCGTCCGAGTATGTCTTAATCTCATGTACAACAATATCAGGATCGATACTTGGAATCTCTTCGTAACTTCGGGATAAAATTTTGTGGAATTATTGGAAAAGGGATTTATACTCGCAGACCTCGTCAGTAGAACATGAGGCTCCAATATGAACATTATCCACAACTTTGGGTTTAATTAATATGTCGAGAGGGACGGTAGCTGAAATGTTTCTCAATTTCCCTTCGTACAAAACATCATGTGATGACTCAGGAACTGAGGAAATAACCACAAGGGTCGACGAAGTCAAAATCCATTGGTAACTCTCTATGGTGTCATGTTCTAGAAAGAGAATGGAGTGATGATGCCCATCGTCCCAGGGAGTGTCTTCCATAAACATGACTGACATGATCATCTCATCGGTAGGAAACATCATTTGAAATAGATCAGGAGATGAATCACAGAGAGAAGGAGGGAAGAGGGATGTTGATTGAATAGCTTGGTAAGCGGATTTGACCAGACTTAAAGGCATCTTGTTTCCATAACGAGGGTAATCACTAGGGCTAGGAACTACCCATGGGTAATACGACACAGGGGTTTCATGAATAGTGGTGGAGATCATGTTAATAAAGGCAACAAAAGGAGGGATAATATTGGGTGGTGGGATTGGAAAAGTACCCATCAAAGTTGAATCTTTCAGAAAACCCACTCTGACATTCTCGTAACCAGGGGGTTTCTTCGATATGAAAGGAACGTTGCTAGTATGGGAATTGGAATTAAAAAAGGCCAGTTGGTCAACAGTAATGACCTTTCCTTGGTGTGGGAAGCATACCACACGGAAAAGAGTAGACACAAATGCACACATGGAATCAATCAATCTACGGCCAAGTAAAATATTATAATCAAGAAGTGCATTGAAGACCTCAACTTCGACATTGATCGATTTACCTTCCAACATAATAGATAACGAAGGAAGAACAACGTAGGGTTTAAATCCTATACCATTGAAATCCTTAAGTGTATTGTGTGATTCGGTGAGGGTGGGAGAGCCAATGGATTTCCAACAAGTAACGGACATAATGCAAGTCGAGGCTCCTTCGTCAATAACAATTCTACAGATGTTCTTGTTTTCAACAACAACTTGGATCTGGAATGCTAACTGAGGAAGCCTTGGAACATGATCTTCCAAGTCAAATATTATGAGATTAGTATCTGTGGGATCAATTCCATCGATGGCCTTTAACAATGCCTTCCGTTGAGCATGAAAACTTTGAAGGACTTCGAGATATGACATGGTAGAGGGTGCTTGCACAAGGTATTCTACAATACTGTAGTTTTGTGTAGCACGTGCATGAGGATTGAACGCAGACTTTTGAAAAATTCCCTTCGGAGGAGGGCGAAGGAATATATCGAGACCCGGTCTTTCGAGATAAAGAGGATCGTTTGGAGGGGAATTTGAAGGAGAAGGTTGGACCAACGAAGGTGGTATATCATCAACTTTATCTTTTAACGTAGAGTAATCATTGGCTCTAGTTGCGACTGCAACTTTGTTCTTTTTAGAATCACCAGTACACATAAGAACATAAGAAGAGGTAGAAGGGGTAGCTTGTTCATGAATGACCAGTTGGGCTTTTTGCTGAGAAGGGAAAGGTTGTGACAAAACAATAGGTTTAGGAGGTTTTCTGCTCCCTTGGAGGAACTTAGTAACCTCAGCTCATCTTGGATAATCTTTCGTGTAATGATTGTCACCACAAATCAAAAAGGGGTAATGAGGCTTATGTTTGTCTCTCTCATCAATGGTTTGTATTTTGGCTTTATTAGATTGTGGATTATTATTATTTTCCTCCTTCTTCTTACCCTTCCCTTTCTTTTTATTTTGATTCTTTCCAATAGGTGCGGATTGAACATAATTAACTTCGGCGGTATTATCGGTGGAAAGAGTATGAGCAGGAGTATTTTGTGCATTAGAATTTTTAGGTTTGGGATTGGTGTGACCGGCTTGTGTTGACTGGTTCTCAGGTGGAAGGTGCCAATCACATCATCAGCAGCATGAGAAGTTGTTGGAGGTTTTGGGGTAGGGTGTTTGGAAGGACGAGGAGAGTCAAGGAGCAAATCGTAAAGTGTTCCTGTTTGCAAATAAATGAGATCGAGATATTGAGCACGACTAATCACCTGCTCTTCAGTGACAAAACCACCCATGGAGACATCACAAGTGATAGGTCCAATGAGTGATTTGGTAAACCACTCATCCAACAGTTGATCAGGAAGATGAACTTTGATTAAACGTCTTCTTATCCTCCACTCATGAATGTGATCAGAAATATGAGTGGACGAGGATTACTTGAAAGAAATCAAAATTTTGGTTCCCGTTTCGTATCGAATTGGTAACTGGTAATGTGTCAAAAATTCCATAGATAGCATGTTAAAATCATTGAAGAAACCTCACGGTAACTCGATGTACCATTTTGTTGCCAAACCCATGAGAGTCTATTGGAAAAGTCATAATCTGACAGAGTCATCCATTAAGGAGTTGGATGAACACCAAAGATGAAAATTCATAACATGATTATTCAAATCTTCTCCTTCTTGACTGTCAAATTTAGGAATGTCAGACAGTAACTTGGCCGGTATGACGGGCCGGTAAGGAGAATGTAATATAGGATCATTCAAAATCCTAGATAGATCAGGTAAGTCCAAAGTGGCCAAGAAAGGAAACTATCGGTTCACTTGTGGAAATTGGTAGTTTTGAGGGGGAAGCCCTATAGGTATACCAGTGGGACCATAAGTAGTTTGTAAATAAGGAGATAGTTCTGACAGATTCGATTGTGGAGGATTTTGAAACACATAGCCCATAGGGTTGGGTTTATTAGAGATTTTCC
Source organism: Picea engelmannii (assembly GCA_009831015.1). NCBI lineage: Eukaryota > Viridiplantae > Streptophyta > Pinopsida > Pinales > Pinaceae > Picea > Picea engelmannii. The sequence goes on from ML791316.1 coordinate 105,282, forward strand.
CTTGGAAAGGAACACTAGATTGAACGTTCGGACCCCAAGTGGGATTCAAAGAACTTGGATACATGATCTGAAAATAGGGGGCTGACTTTTTTTTCTATGCAATCACCCTCTACTCCATTAAAATAAACTTCAGGACCTTGCTCAATGTCTTAGTTGTGCAAGAAGAATTATGTGTCAAGTTTATGCATCTTCTAGGTATTTATGTGTGCGAAATTTTTAAAAAGTTAAATATGTTGTTTACATAAATACAACAACAAAAATAACTTGCAAAAAATAATAACCAGAAAACACTCACAACACTCACAACATGATAAATGAGTTCACCCCCAACTGGGCTACATCTCCTTCATCCTCCATCAATGGACTAGGCTCTCTGGGATTAGTTTGTCAAAGATTATTTTACAAGATGCTACTCAACTCCAATGAATTTACTGACTATACCATTGGGTTTAGAATACATAAAAACCCCAAAAATGACTAATAGAACTCTGAAAACGGACCATGGCTCATCTGGGCATGACCTCTTCTACATGTGGCCTTGAGCTTCCCTGAGCTTCCTTGTGGAAAAAAAACTTGTAAAAGTCCTCAAAAGCCTCTGAAACCTGTCCCAATGTGTCCAGAGCATAACAATTAGCCAAAAATGACTATTTATTCACAAAAAATAGGCTTGGGCTCATCTGAGCATGACCTCCATCAATGGTGGCCCTAAGCTCTCTAGAGCTCATGAAACTTCAAGGTAGAAAAAACTACAAAAGAAGTTTCCAAATGGCTTTGAAAAATATTCCAATGGATTCAGAACATCCATAAAACCCTAGCTGGGCCTTTTCAACACCTCATTTGACCAAAAGAGGAAGAAGTTAGGCCTCCTGCCATTTTTCTCCTTCAAGCTTGTTGTATCTGGTTCGCCAATTCACACCTCTTGTGTGAGTAACCTGACTTCTGGGTGTTTCCCATGCCTAAACCCAACACACATGCCCATCTCCACAAAATTCACCAATATGTTGCACCATTAGCGAAACTAAGCCCCCAAAGATGGAGGTGTTGGGCACATGGAGGGCCATGTGGCCAAGTCTAAACGCGAAAAAAGGTCTCCAATGCCAAATGGCATGAGCACTTGGCAAGTGGCGGTGGATGCAAAGGTAGTTTCATGACCATTGGGTGCATGCCTTGGTTTTGAGGTGTGGTCACATGGGGAATGCATCATGACCAAGGGCTGGGGCTGGGGCTAAGCCCTAGCTCGGACCCCACGCCCATTAGAAAATAATGCACATTTAAATACAATGCAATCCATTGTATGGTAAGGACTACCATAAGGGCACACCAATTGGGCGACCTCTGCTAAGGTTTTGCATTGTGGGGGAGGTCCGGGGTTCGATCCCCATGGACTCCATAAACTTTTGACTTACCATAACCATGGTGTTAATTTAAATAAAATTTAAAACATATAGGGTTAAGAAACAATAGCGTGGCATGTTGGCAGGGCAACCTTTGCTAAGACTTTGAATATGGTGGGAGGTCCAGGGTTTGACCCCCATGGACTCCATAAAATTTTATACACCAAAACAATAACAGGGTGCCATGTGGCAGCCCATGCCTGGGCCATGTGGCACCTTCCAATTTGCCAATAAAGCACCATGTGTCATCACGTCAGTCACCCAAGCATATATCAAATCAAAACTTGACATGTCACCACTTGCCACATCAACATATGACACGTCAACACTTCCATGTGTACTACCCTACCACATCATCACCTGTACGGATTGTACAGTTAACATTTTTTTCCATGTTTGGAAAATCAAACAGAACGTGATATATCACTCATCTGATGTCCATTTGACCTCGTTCAAAGTGAGTTGGGTTTGTGACGACGAGGGATACGCACCTATTCATTTTGAGGCAATTCTGAACACTTTCATTTTTGGGCTAAATTTTGACCCCTAGTCCAGATGCTGATCAATACAGTTGACCAAGGTTAGGGGGTAAAAAAGAGTTAACTTGAGGATGTTTCCCACCAGACGGTTGTAGATTTCCTTGGAAAGGAAGTTTCCAAGGTAGAGATGGTACCACAGGTGCGTTTTATCCATAAAGTGGGTTATGGAATCCAACCTGAGGTTTCCCCCCAAGTTGAGGTTGTGCCCCAATTTGAGGTCGTGTCCCAATATGAGGTTGTGCCCCAATCTGAGGTTTTCCCCCAAATTGAGCTTGTGACCCAATCTGAGGTTGTCCCCCAAATTGAGGTTGACCTCCAACAGGAATATGGAAACCAGAAGTGATAGAAATATTGGTGCCTCCAAGAGGATTGGAACCACTAGGGTCAAATCCTCCAAGAAAAGGTGGAGGAGGAACATAAGACCCTCCGGAGAGGACCTGGGTAGGTGTAGGAACAAAGCTAGCAGCATCATTGTACCCAAGAGGAACAAAAGGTCTAGAAACTCTAGATGGAACCTGGGTAGAGGTAGCAATGGAAGTATTCAGAGCTCTATACCTAGGAGGAAGTGACTAATTTGATCTAGGTGGAAGTGGTGTTCCAATTGGAGCTTAGGAGATAACCACATTCCCAGTAGGAATCATGGTATCTTCTGGAACCATAGTAGAATGGGTCATCTGGAGAGTAGGAATCGAGTGAGAACCAATCAACAACTAGTCTAGAACGGTGGTGACATTACTGGTAGTACCATTAAAATGGTATAAAGGTACTGTATAGGTAATAAACATCTTAGGAACTTATGATGCCATAGGTCAATCAGGGCTCACTCCTAGGTTACCGTACAAATCACGTATTTTCAAAGGGATGGAACTAGGAAAGGAATTTCTAGTAGTGTGAGTCGGGGTCCTAAATGATTCACCGTGAAAAAGTGGATCCTCTACTCCAGATCTTGCATTAGGTTTGGTAGGTATTTCAATATTATCAACAACAAAAATTTCTCCAAACGAGTTCATGCAAAGTATACGCACATCTGGTCTAAGAAGGGGAAGTCTGAATGCCTCTAAAGAGTCCAAAAAAATTTGAAATCCTTCTTGTAAGTTTTAAACCTGCGAAGTAAAGCAATGCATATAGATTATTAAGCAATACAGAAATTAATCAATGGCTCATACACAGAGTACACAAAGATTTTATACCGGAAACCCTCAACCGGGAAAACCTTTCTTATTTTCATTATCTAGAATTTCACCATTCTCCATACAATATATACAATGTTTTTAGGTATTTCGTAGATACTAAAACCCTAATCCCTTAATTTGGGATTAATTTACAAATCCGCTAAAAATAGCAAAAACTACCCCCAAAAAAAAAATTGCGGCGCTGCCCCGAACGCTCCGCATAACCAGGGAGGGGCATTCCTTCCCCCCCCTGGGACCCCCCTAGGAAAGTGCCCGATGCACACGACATAGCTCTAGGTGAAGGGATCGTTAGACACAGTTGTCATATCTGACACACCCACACACACACACATGCAAAGAATATAACACATACCCAACATTCTCCCACTTGTTTTTTTCTTTGCATCTAGGGGTCCAGGGGATTATATAGTCAACAATCTACGGCAACAATGCCCATTGTTACTCTACACCAGGAGAAATTTTTTGTGCTCACAGACTTTGTCAATGAATCTACAACATTCTTCAAAGTGTCAACCTTTTCCAACAACACCTTCTTTTCCTCAACCATGTCTCTCACAAAGTGATACTGAACATCAATATGCTTTGTCTTCGAATGATAAGCTGGGTTCTTTTCCAGGAATATTGCACTCTGACTGTCACATTCTAATCTCACTGCTTGTTGTACCAACCCAATACCCGAACACAATCTTTGTAACCATACTGCTTCCTTGCTTGCATGAGTGGCTGCCATGTATTCAACTTCTGTAGTTGAGAGTGCCACTACAGCCTGTCTTTTTCTCATCCAACTAATTGCTCCTCCAAATAGGTTAAACACATACCCACTTGTAGATCTTCTGTGATCCAAATCTCCAGCCCAGTCTGCATCAACAAAGCCATGTATGTCCACCACGTTGTCCAAACCCGGTCTTCCTTGGTAGCACAATCCATAACTGGTGGTGCCACGAAGATACCTGAAGACCCTCTTTACTGTTGTCCAATGCTCCTTCTCTGGTTTTGACATATACCTGCTCAAAAATCCCACTGCATGTGCAATGTCTAATCTAGTACAAACTATTGCATACATCAAACTGCCAACTGCACTAGCATATGGAACATGGGACATGTCCTCTTCTTCTTCCTGTGTCTTGGGACACTAATCTGCAGATAACTTTACACCTATAGGAATAGGAACCTTGACCGGTTTACTTCCATGCAT
>ML791316.1:130586-147488 GCA_009831015.1 Picea engelmannii
GGAGGTTTATCTCTCCCTTTACATTTGGAAGCTGTAGCTACCTTTGGAAGTCATTACTTCCCTTGAACAATAACTATTGATTATTTCTCATATATTGTGCATGGTGTATTATGGTGTATTGGTGTAACTCTTATACTATTGTTTATTGCTCATTAGATATAGTTGAATGGTTTAAGTATAAGTTGAAAAATGTTTTAAATTGTACTTGATATTGGTTGACCCCCCTCTCAGTATCAATAATTATAATGTTGTCAGACCTAGTGAATTGAATATGCATAGCACAAGGGAGGACTGTTTCTTATTCTGAAACCCTTTTCCCTCCATTTCTCCTTTTGTTGTTGTTTCTCATCTCTCTTCTGGTGAGATAAGTTGTTAGGCTCTAGTACTGCAATGTCCATTATTGGTTAGAATTGGACATTTTTGTTTTCTTTGTTTATGTGTTTCTAGCTTAAGATTAGCACGCCTTTACCTTTATATTTAGATTGCGGTTGTTTTATGTTGTTTCTCTATGTACATCATGCAGACATCCTGTGTATGGCATGTTCCCAAAAATTTGAACCTGACAATTTTTCTTATACTCTTGACTATCCCTTGAGGACCAATTCTAACCTTTAGTAAAATTATCTTACTAGAACTGAGAATAGAAGAATCCGAGTTTATTACACCGAAGTGGACAATGATCCTAGAGGCTTTTCAGTGAACATCAAAACAAAAAGTTCCCAAAAACACCATGCAATGACAAGAATGTCAAATAGGTTGTCTAAAATGTTTATATTAGCAAAGAAAGCAGAGAAGTCCAAGAATGTCAATGTTTTTGAATGGCTAAATATTACAAGTTTAAAATGATGTTGTCCAACATTCTTATTAGCTCATATCCAACAACTGCAATTCAGAGATCATATCTTCAATGATTTCATGACAAGGGTCTGAATATATGTGCCTCCTCTTTTTATCCTTTGTCATACAATCCCACTTTAACTTACAGTTGCTTCCTTTTATAAGTAGATTGTCATCATATTTGCAGCGTTGCATGACACATCCTTCATAATGGAAAGAGTAACTGATCCTTTTCTATAAGAGATTAAACTAAATTTTGGTGGAATCTTCTTTGATTAAGAATGTAAGAGATGTTGCTGGAAATAACATATCTCATAAATCAACTAACTTCCTGTCAGATTCAACACTATACCTGTAAGAGTCGAACTTGAAAGTATTTCACCGTTGGAAAAGAGCTTCCCAATCAGGTGTTAAATTTATTGCATATGGATTTGTCTACCAGTTACCTATTACGCACAGAGTCAATGCTCCTCGACCGAAGAGTTTGTTCAAAAATTTGCAAAATATTACAGTCCAGTTATTGTATTGGTAGCTATAGCGATGACATTGGCACCTTTGATTGACCGCTCGCTTGGATTTCGCAAATGGGCTTACAAAGCCTTAGTTGTTTTGGTGACTGCTTGTCCATGTGCGTTGGTTATCTCAACTCCAGTGGCCACATCTTGTGGGTTATCCTATGCTACTAAAACAAGCCTCCTTGTCAAAGGTGGGAGGCATCTGGAAGCCTTCGGGAAGCTTAAGGCAATAGTGTTTGATAAAACTAGAACACTCATAGAAGGAATATTTAGGCGAAACTAAAAGTTTAGGTAAGAAGGTAGCAGGGTTCATCCTCTGTCAGGGTTTCTAAGAATTGCACATATGGTTGTGAGCCATTCCGTCGCCAGCTATACTTATTGGTTACCATTGCCCACATTTCCTTCCACCAGCCGCATATACAGGCCAGTATGGAGGAAAAATTCTTGAGGCTACGCCCACCATAAAGAAACGCCTTTGGCTTAATAACCATAACCATCCTGGAAAATCTGTGTGTTGTTGGTTTTCTTTTACAGCGAAATTCATAGAAACAACAGGAGGGGTTAGGGGTTTTGACTAGATTCGGGGTGTGGACTCTAGAGCACCTTAGTAATTCGATGTCTTTTGTTTTGCTTGTATAAATTAGAAACTAGGGATAAGTTTGATAATATGGGAGATTTCTAGCTGATAGATGTAGGATGATTGAAACCCAAGCAATGGAAAACAACCTTTCTTCATCTTCCAATGCTAGCAATCAATGTCTCAGATGTTATTCTTCCACTGCACCTCTCACCCTCAAGACCATTAATCCCAAGGTTGTCATTTCTTACTCCTTTTGTTTGAATTCAATGGGTTCTTTATGGTTTGCAAAGATCTATGCTTCTTGAAGCACTGTGATATGGAATACAATGACTTTCTTGATATGTTATTGTTATCATATGTGTGTCACCTATTCAATTTGCCTTAAGAAGTTCAATTTTCGATCTATGCTAATGTTCGTGCAATTCCCAGAACCCTAAGTTTTGATACCTTATCCTTGCCTAAAATCCCTGAGCCTTGTCTTTTAGGTTAAATATTTTTTTTTTATTCTTGTCTAAAATCCCGGAGACCTTGTTTTTTTGGGGGGGGTTTTAATTTATACACTTTTTATTTTCATTTTGGAAATGCTTCTTAGATGTCCTTAGGTTGAGTTGCAGCCTTAAAGTAACCGGTATGTAGTATTATAATCGGTCTGCGTTTCTATGTCATCAAAATCATAAGACACACAGGTAGGAGAACGCCTTAGATGCATTTGTCCCAACAGTTCAAGCAATGGTTGTAGCTACTTTGTATTGGCTTGCAGATTAGCCTGAGATATTAAATACATAGTACATACGCGATTTTGTGTCCATACGCATGGCTGTAGCAATTGGTCAAACACTGCTGAAGTTGTAAAAATGATTTGGATATGAGTTGTTACATTTAATTATTATGCCATCGATCCAATTAGAGGGAAATCAAGTTGTATAATGCAATTAGGATTTGCAAGTAGAGTGGGTAATGTAACTCAGTGCTAATTTTTTTTGTGAATTAGACATCAACTCACTAAGGGAAACTAAGACACCAATTCCAGCGATGATTGATAGTTCTGTAGCATGTGTTTTTCACCATGATAAAGTAAAGAATTTTAAACCAACGAACATAACCATTAATTAAACCCAGTGAACAGAGCAAATCATTTCAGGTGTTGTGGATGTATCGGCATTGTAATTTGTTGAAGACAAAGCAAATTCTATGTGTGTGGATAGTGTATAGTCTGCCAACACTTATCCAATGGATGGTGGGTGAAGGAAATGACAATTTTCCAGCTGAATAATCAGACTCCTAGGTTAGAATTCACACGAAAATACACAAAACTGAAGCAATTACACAACAAACCACAATCACAGAGCAATTAATACCATAGACAATAGAATTTCCCTGGATAAAACCTGGAAAAAAAAAAAACTCATGCATTTAATAGCATTGCTAAGGTTTGGTGTTTTGGCTCTATGGAGCATTACATAATACAGATTACAAACTCATGAACCCCTTCTTCAATTCTATGAAAAATTTTATAGGCAGAATTAGTTTGTTGGGAGAAGCTAGAAGGCTAGGTGTAACAACCCAACTTGGATTACAGATGCAAAAGACAAAATCCCAGTGTTGTGGGTGGTCAAGCCCAGGTTTCAGTTCTTGAAACCGGGCACTGATACCAAATTTAACACCCATCCAGGATGTTAAACAATTAATCTTTCATTAAATACATACACAATAACAACTTCGTTTTAGCATAATTTCATTCATTTTGATTTACACAATTCTTCTACATTATCTCAATGATAAATCTAGATAACATGATGAAATAAGTAATATGTTAACTCTGTGATTTATAACTTAAAACAAAATTATATACAAAATATCAATAACCAAATACCACCGAAAAATACCTCCTTAGCTTGTCGAAGCTCATCGGTTGTAATGTAGTCCTAGGCACTTCCAAACATTCTTTTCCCGCTTTCCCAGAGTGAAACAACGGAATCCTCCCAGCCAACTAGGAGTCTAGCCGACTTCCTAGCTCCAAGAAACCTTTCGATTTCTTGGCCCTCCGTGCACGTGACTCCAAGAAAAACAAAGCACAAATGCTCAAAGAAAACCATCATAAGAAATATATCTTCCAAAGCTTTCACAACCTCTCATCATGCCCAAACCTCCCAATGCCCTTCCTCACCACTTCTTCTCCCTATTTATCAAGTTTCTATACACCCTTCGCCAAGTATCCTCAACCACCTTCATTATTATCCATCAACCTCCCTTATTCAGATTTTTGGGAAAGTATTAAAATAAAACTAAAATATAAATGACTTGCATTAAACAACAATAAATAAAATGCAAAGTCTTTCTTCTCATGCTAGCTAATAAATACAATTTGACAATTTTCCCCAAAATGTACATGACAACCCATCATGCTCATTTAATTCATCATAACAACTATCAATCAAAGTCAAAGAACATATTTAATGCTTCTAGATATTTTGTATGCAATATAATTTACATAATCAATAAACATTCAATTAAATAGTTAATAATCTACTGTAATAATTAATACATTAATTAATTGTACTAGTGTACATGTGTTGGGTATGTGTGCGTAGCTAGCGGACACATATCTCATGCATGTACTAGCGATAAACAACCATTGCCTCTAGTTCATAGTTCATATATGATCACACCAAGACATGTAGAACAACAGATCAAGTAATGCATCATTTACTAATCTTAATGAACAAAATTACACCAATTAATCAATAACTCACTATCACACTTAAAATATCAATAAGAAATGAAAAGAGGGTTTTAAATATGGTAGGAACCAAGTGAGTAAACAATAGTGGCATCTCTAATCCCCAATCAGTATTCTCAACTAACATCGAAGAATCTTTCCTTCCTAACCTACTTCCATCTTCCATCATATCCTTTCCTCTGTTGGACTAAGCTAGAGCATCAACTATATTGACCTAACTCCAGATAGAACCCATAAGCAGAAGTGTCATACATCTTGACCAAGCTTCCCCAACAGGAAACTAGTAGTTTCCATCACACGTCTAGGGGAGTGTGACTTCACACAACCCTCCCATGACTCTAGGTTTCAGAGGATAAATGGTGGGAAATACCTCCACCCCTCCTTATAGAACTAGGGTCAACACCCTACATCGATCCATACTGTGAAACCATTGTTCTTATATTCACGTCATAAAATAACCACTCTGGGCAAGTTCTACATCCTGTCAAAACCACACTCACCATAAATCATAGCAATATTTCGAATCATAAATTAAATAATAAGTACAACATATAGCATATACTATCTTCTTGATTTCTACGACATCCAAGTCACATCAACACTACATTCATTTGGCTATCGCATATCTCATTAACATGTAAGTTAATCCACCAATAACTCATATCTATGCATATACATAATAATTTCATATAAGGATCCATATCTGTATTGACGCTCAATTTAAGAAATGCATGTTTATTTTTATTATGTCTGGCATGTGTTATGCATTGACATCATAACTTGAACTAGTATCCACGTACCTAAATTCCACATTTTAACTTTCATGTTTAAACAAACCAAAGAGCTATCATCATCATGAGTATATAACAGTGAAAATAATATCATGCAACACATAATTAGGTCAAGATGTACATATCTCAAATATCTATCTCAATCTAACTGATCCCAAACAAATGTTAAGAATTGAATTACCAAGATGAGTAAAAAATCAATATTATAACTTCCTAAAGGTCAAGATATGGGGCATTACACCAAGAATGATGATTAGAAAGAAGAATGAGGCTTAAATATGTAATCATGACGATACTAACAAGGAATCCCAAGCCTATAGTCAAAACTGACAGCATGGACGCCAAAAATGCAGCAAAGGATCTACCTAGGGCATCCATGTAGAGGCAGGCTCTACCACCTAATTACGAAACTTCTAAATAAGTAGAGAAGGTTTTGTTTCACACTTCAGTGGGATCAATCCTATGGAAAAGCGGAAAAGACAACAAAATGAAAAAATCTGGGAGTGAAAACCTAACTTATATGCAAAAGTTGGAAAAAATGAATTTTACCATGGGATGATGTGAATGTAACCCATCTCAAAATATCACCAAACCATAAGGACGAGTCCATCAGGATGACCAAAAGATAACTCAAAAGAGAGCTCAAGTAGCCACCAAGCCAGGAAAAGTGAAAAAATGACCAAATTAGGGGGAAAAGGGCCAAAAACGTCTATAAATAGAGGTGGACAACTCATTTTTACCATTGCAAATTGGAAATTAACAAAATGTAAAAACAAACCTTTGTCAAAAGAGTGAATTATGGGATCTACGATGGATGGAAAACCTTCCTACTTGGACCAAGAAAGTATAAATTCCATCCTCTTGCATTTTAATTCATTCCTTTGTATTTAATTTTTAGTTTGGGAGGGGTGCACCTTTGAAAAAAGGTCACTTCTGTGCGTACGCGGGTTGTCCAAAGTTAGCCCGTGTATGTACTCTGGAAGAGTAATAAACAACCCGAGTACATACACGACTGTGTAAACTACAGCCAACATACACCTCTTTTTAATTTATATATATATATATATATATATATATAAAAGAAAATAAACCCTCTCAATCTTTGTATGTGACAGGATGTATTTGCACTAGAGAGAGAGGAAACATGAGGAGCTGTATTTCTTGGTCGAGGAGGACCCTGCAGCAATTTCTACGCTAAAATAGTGTGGTCTATGGAAATTCTTTCAGTTTCCATTCATGAGGGCACAATCGAGGTTTCTCAATGCCTTGGTAGAGTATTGGAATCCAGGCACAGAGACATTCATGCTGGAGGGTCAATCATTGGCCCCAACCATGGAGGAAATTTACTTCTTGACCGGCCTCTCTATGAGAGGGGAACCATTTAACTTGAGGAATTTTCCTCCAGGGCCATACAACATTGAAGACTACATCGCGATTCTCTATGAGGCTGGTACCGAGAAAGTAGGCTCAACTACCAATTCACAAGATTACCAACCTCTCCTTGTGAGTGATTTTACTCATGATCGAGAGGATTACTGGATATGCAACACTCCATCATGCCTCCCGTGCATAGATGCATTGTGCAGTTCAATGTTTAGAGGCGATCATTTTTTACTAGAGTACTACCATGCTAGTATGCATGAAGAGACAACTCATGGAGTGTCATAGATGTACCAACAAGAACTTTGGGTTTGGTACCATTTTGTGTCCCTTCTTCTTTGAGAGGGTTCCTAGTCTCAGTCTGAGAGAGATAGTATGGGGGCATATTGCCTCCTTCCCAACAATGTGTAGGTGGGAAGTTTTACTACCTTGATAGGGTGGAGGAAGGACCCAAGAGGCCTTTGACAACAAATTCTTCTACTGGTGGGCACGTCAAATTCCAGTCATAGAAGACTATCCCTATAAAGGTATTAGCTTCCTTAGAAATCCATACATGTTTGTGCCCCCTGGAGAAGAGCATGGTGAGATAGGTAACATATATTTTTTGAAGTTATTAAAGTTTTAAATTTTATATGTATACTTTTTATGTGTGAGTCAGAGTACTAACTTACAAATATGTTATGTACAGATGTGGGACATGTTCGATCGACAACCTTCGCTAGGACTAGTCGTCGTCCTCGACCAATGGTAGGACCAGCAAAAACAGGAGGAACGATAGTTGTGAGAGGACCCCCAGCTAGAGAGGATTATAGAGTCCTACGACGAGTGGAGAGGAACATCACTTCTCTCACTCATGCAGTTCCTATGGCTGAGATCAAGGATCTACCCCCATCGATGCAGCCACATGTAGTAGGGGTGCCTTAGACCCGGGTCCAGTTATTTCAGCATCTTGTGAACGTTGTTTTCCACTATAGCAGGACCAATAGGCCCAAGCCTTATATAGTGTTGGACTGTTTACGTGTCGAGGGCATGTTTTGTACTATATATTTGAGGGCTTAAGCCCAACAATATATACTGATTACTTTTGAGGCTTTCATGCCCACTTTCTTGTTTCATGGATCATATTTTTTACAAATGTATTTACATGTGTATGTGTGTGATTTTATTTTACATGTGATCAATATGCCAATATAAAACTTGATTAGCTAGAGTATCATTTAAATGATTAAATCTCCTAGGAACATGAATATACTTAATACAATCAAAAGATCATTCCAAGAGACATACCCTAAGGAACCACCAGTGAAGAGTGGGATCATAAAAGCAGTAAACCCCATTTAACTGGGACACAATGAGTTGAGAATCTAATTAAACCTATAGGCGATAATGTCATGTGACAAATCATCACGTATAAATTCTATCACTGCATTGTACTCAAGAAAATTATTGGTTGTGTCGCCTATAAAAATACCTCTAGAAGATAGCAATTGGCCTCTAGGTGTAAAAATCACCCAAGTTGCAGAAGAAAGCCTCTGAGTGTGTTAGCTAGCACTGTCCGTGAACCCAAAGTAAACCTTTGATTCACTTGACATCTGCCACATTGAAAAACAAGACATAAATAACTACACTCCCATCAAACGAAAAAAGACAAAAAAAAAATGTATAAAAGGTTATACATAAATACAAGAAGCCACCCAGGTGACCAACCTAAGAGTATTACTTCTTAAGGTATAGCCCATTTCTAGGCCAATAATTTCCCTCAAAATCAACTAGATGGTAAGAACCCTTCTCTAAGAATTCTTTCACAATGAAAGGTCTAAACCACATGGTTTTCAACTTGTCTACCCCCAGGGGATATTTGTCTTGGTCATAAACTAGGACAAGATCACCTTCGGATAAAATACAAGGGTGAACAGACCAATCATAATGACACTTGACTCATTTTTTATGAGCCTCATTATCCAAGGCTGCATCACGACGCTACTCATCGAGCTGCTTGAGATATAGAAGGCATTCCTCATGCGGTGTAGTGTCGGGAAGTAGTTCCAATGACAACTTTAAAGAAGGGATCTGACATTCAATGGGTAAGACTTCTTCGAGCCTGTAGACAATTTGAAAAGGTGAAAATCTAGTGGCATTCTTTACAAAAGTTTGGTAGGACCACAACGTCGAATATAACATCAAATGCCAATTTGACTTGGCCGAGTTGATCGTCCGTTGAAGAATAATCTTGAGAGACTTATTCACAACTTCAACCTGACCATTCGCTTGCGAGTAATAAGGTGATGAATGTTCCTTTTTAAACCCAAGCTTTTATTTTAACTCAGTCATCATTTTATTATGGAAGTGACTGCCATGGTCAGTGACAATCTCCTTCAGGATACGGAATCTTTCTACTATCTGATTGAAAATGAAAAAGGCAACAATTTCCCTATCATTATTAAATGTCAGCATAGCTTCAACCCACTTAGTGAATTAGTCTACTACTATGATGATGTAACGATTCCCCCTGGAAAAAGTTGGGTGACTTATAGTGAAATCAATCCCCCACTTGGTGAAGGGACCAACAACAATGATTGGAAACATAGGAGCAGGGTGTTCCCGCATATTTCGACAAAAGATCTGGCACAGGTGACACTTATTGACCACCTCTACACAATATTTGATTACTGAGGTCCATAAGTATCTTACGTGTAGAATCGTTCAGGTTGTTTCCATCCTAGACAAATGACTTCCACATGATCCAGTGTGAAATTTGTTCAAAACGAGCTCTGCTTCTTCATGAGTAATACATCATCGAAGAATGCAATCTACACCTCGACAATACAAAGTGTCATCAAGAATGAGATGGTTTCGTGCTTGGTGTCGAATTCATCAATGCTCATCACGAGAAGCAGAAATGAGGAACTTCAAAGTCTGAAGATACACAAGTATATCTCCATAACAAGGGTCTGAAGATGCAATTAGAAAAATATCTTCGTTTATTGGTGACTCTTTAGGCATAATATCACTAGACTCAACCAACAGTTCTGAAATTAGTTCGGCAAAGACCAAAGACTTTTTAGATTTAGCATAGACAAAATCCAAATCAAACTCCTATAAGATAACTATTCATATACTAATTTTTTTGCTAATGACCCATCGTGTTAACACATATTGGAAAGGGTTGATGACACCAATGATGGTGGTATTGAAAAGTAATATATAGTGCCAGAACCGTTGGACAACATGGATAGCTTCCAAAGCAAGTTTCTCAACATGAGACTAGTTGAGCTTCGGTCCAACTAGGCCTCGGATAAGATAATAGATAGTGTGCTCTTTGAGCATGTCATATTCCTCGACCAAGACCATGTTGATGGTCGACTCTGTGGTAGCCAAATACAACAAGAAATATTTGTTATAATCAAGTGGCCGAAGCAGAGGGGAAGACATCAGGGCACATTTCAATGCTTCAAAGGAGCGTTGAGATGCTTCATCCCAACAGAATGGGACCCCTTTCTTCAAAAGACGCATGAAACCTTTATTGATCTCGACATAATTAGTGACAAAATGCCGAATAAAATTCACTTTCCCCTATAAGATATGAAGCTAGGGTATTATGAGAAGGGGAGGAAATTGAACTATCGCCTCAAACTTAAGAGGATCGACCATGATCCCCTTTTTCGACACGATGAAACCTAATAAATGACTTGTTGTCATCCAAAAACTACACTTGTTTGGATTCAAGTGAATCTAATAGTAGCGACACCACTTAAAGATCAGTCATAAATGGGCAGGATGATCAGATATCTTGTGAGAACATCATGCTACATCATCCAAGTACACCTCGACTACGTGTTTAAGGTCGTTAAAAGAGAATGACATGGCCCACTGAAAGATAGCTCCAACATTCTTCAGGACAAAAGGAATCTTTGGATATGCAAAGGTATCCCAAGGACAAATAAAAGTTGTTTTATTTTGGTCCTCGAGTTTGATTTGAATTTTATTATATCCCAAAAAACCATCCATGAAATAAAATACTTTGCAACCCTCACACTCATCGACGATCTGATCAATAAACAGGGTTGGAAAATTGCCTTTTAGGCAAGCTTTGTTCAAATCGCGAAAATCCATACAAACACGAATCGTGCCCTTTTTCTTGTTGACATGAACTAGGTTTGATACCCATTTCGTCAATTGTACGAGGTATATGAAACCAACTTTGAGCAGTTTCTCTACTTCAGTCTTAATCCCTGTTGCTTTTCTAGGATTAGCTGGGTGAAGATTATGTCGGATCGGTTTGACATCAGGGTAAGTCCTGATTTCATGTTCAAACAGTCATGGGTCAATTCCTAGCATCTCTTTGTAAGACCATGAAAACACGTTGTGGAACTCCTTAAACAACCTGGTGTAAATTTGAATCTCTTCGGTGAGCAATACACTCCGACGAAGACATTCTCCACAATGCTAGTGGTTCTAGAAATATCGATAGGAATCGTTTCAGCAATGCTTTCCATGTTTCCCTCGGCGTAAACTCCATGCATAGATAGAGTGTTAATAGGACAAGGGCTATCTCCATTCATGGTAAAACCAAACTCTCCTGCCTCTATTCTCCTAAGCTCGAGAATAAAATAAGATCTATGATGCAAATCATACCAAGGTTTATCAGGACCATTCATTGCCTCCAGAATCACCTCGTCAGAAGGAAAGGCTAATTCTAAAGGGTCTTGAGCGATGAGAGAGTCTTGAGCCAAAATAGGCTCAAGAAATGGATCTAGCTCCTATGGGAGAACTGGATCGAGGTCAGCCCAGGCTTGTTGGACAATGTTGTAGGCAACCTCAACCATGTATAAGGGCATGTCCATGCCAAGGTTCTCTATCCCTTCCATCAAAGCTGATGGGTAAGGTAAAGTCTACGGTTTGTGAAAGTAGCTCATTTTAAAAGACGACACTTGAAAAATTGTAGCCCTCGGCTGGTCGAGAAAAGGCAAAACAAACCTTACATCATTGGAAGGTGTTTGATAATCAAAAGGTGCCATCAATGACAGAAATAACCTATCACCTAAGTTGACAGTTCAAGGTTGCGGGTTATGAATCATTGAGACCGTGGAAGCCCTCGATGAAGGGTCAAGACGAGAGAAGGAAAATTGGTCGATGGTTATAATTCAGCCTTCATACGGAAATCATAAGACCCAAAAAAAAGTGGCTACAACCACTTGCATTGCGTAAGTCCAACTTTGTCCTAACAGAATATTGTGGTCGAGAGGTGCATCAACTACTTCAACATCGACACACACAATTATATCCTCTAATTGCATGGGGAAAGAAGGAATTATACCGTCTGGTCTGAACGACCAACCTTCAAAATACGTAATCAAAGTAGGGGATGAAAACAACTCAGGCTGGCCAATGGCCTTCCAACATGCTAATGACATTACGCAAGTCAATTCACCCTCATCAACCACCGTACGAAAAATGTTTTGTGTCAATGATTTAGTGGTGTATGCCACTACTATCTAAAAGGAGATGTGGTGAGGAAGACGAGGTTTAAGGTCAGTTGGATAAAAAATGATCATTCCTAAGCTACTAGTTTCTGTCACTCCCAAGGCAGACAAACAATATTTTCTTTGTGAGGAGAAACTATGGAGAACTTCCAAAGGAGACATTTCACAAGGGGTCTATGCCATATCCTCCATGAGGGAGTAGTTCTGAGCAGCCCTCACATTTGGGTTATGGGAAGGCTTCTTAAATGCACCTTTAGGGATGTGAGTCATTGTCTCACCCACTGTCTTCTAAATTTGAAGAGGATTCAATGGGTTGGAGGCCTCCTTTCCCTTCTTGAAATATTCTGGTGTTTCGTAGTCACAATTCCTAGTTGATAAATGAGAATCAACATTCATTATGTAATTGTTCATAGTCGGGTTGTTAGGAGTAGGCACGGGAGGTCCCTAACTACCCCAGTCTCACTTGTGGATGTAGAAGCCAAAGCCATATTTTTTCCTTGTGGAAAATGGTCATTCAACACAGTAGGTTGTTGTTGTGCTAGTAGATTCTAGGATTCCACAAGATGAGGAGACAGGTGAGTTAAGTGGTCTCCCGTGCAAATCTTACATGGACACTTCACCTTCCTCTTCTCAGTTTTTCCCTTGCCAACATTGTTAGCAGCCTTTTTATCCCCTTTACCCTTCTTTTTTTTCTGTTTCTTATTTCCCTCAGTTTGTTGGTTGGCCTTGGGAGTCATCGATTGCACACTATGTACATCTGATGTCTGGGTAGCAGGGGAATCCGAACTAGGAGTCGGGTTGGCCATAGTTTGTTGAATTGATAATTGTTGTAACTGATTCGACAGTAGATCTATGGACTTTCTTTGTGTTGAGCCCACTATGCCATCAGCGTGGGGCCTATGATTTTGTTTGGCCTTATCGAGACTATACCCTGGCACATCGAGTAAGATCTCGTAAAGCATGCTAGATTGGGAGTAAATAAGTTCTAGATGTTGGGCTCTCATAATAGCCACTTCCTTCGAAAACACCCCAGAATTTGCTACGTCTTTGGAAACAAAAGGAACCAAAGACTTCAGGAATGACTCGAGAAATAATGTAGGAGACACCTTGACCTTAATCAATCTCTTTCTACGTCGCCACTCTTGGATATGATCTGAGATATGGTCAGCCTTAGTCTGCTTGAAGTTGGCCAACAACTCAGTGTCAGCGTCGTATCTCACTGGCAAGTGGAAGTGGTTCAAGAAAACCATCGTCGGGTCATTAAAGTAAGAGTACTTCGAGTTGGCGAGCTCGATATACCACTTTGTTGCACCCCCTATAAGAGTATGTTGAAAAAGGAAAAACTAAACGAAGTTTTATTTCAACGAGTTCGATGAACAACACTAGTGAAAGGTAGTCAGATGATCACATGGAT
Source organism: Picea engelmannii (assembly GCA_009831015.1). Lineage (NCBI taxonomy): Eukaryota > Viridiplantae > Streptophyta > Pinopsida > Pinales > Pinaceae > Picea > Picea engelmannii. The sequence continues at coordinate 144,327 of ML791316.1, forward strand.
CTTCGTCGAGCTTGCCCTTGAATTTTGGAATGTTAGAAGGAAACTTAGTTGGCATGAGGGGCGAATGCATATCGTGACAAATAGGTTCATTTAATAATCTCGACAAGTCTAGAAAATGCAGGGTTTCCAGAAAGGGTGGTTTTGGTTACAGAGTATTTACATGAAAAGAGGGACTTGGATTTTGAATGGCACCAGGTTTCTAGGAAACATTGGACTGTTGGCTAGGGTTTTGGTAGAAATTTGGACCTTGACCAACAAAAAGAAATTGCTTTTGTTGTTGCATCATCGGTTGACTCCTGAATTTAGATGACATAGCTTGCACATGGATTGCTCCCTATGCAGCATTCCAAGGACCTTGGTTCGGGATCACCCTAGTTGATCCTCCTAGCATAGGTATTGAACCTTTCCTAGGATTCCATTGAGTATGGAAGGGGTTTCCCCCAAATATCATCCCTTGCAAGGGAAATGAGCCCTGCCAAGAATTCCAAATACCTTGTGTGGAGTATACTCATGTTGTCACTCCCTGTGAAGGAATAGTACTTTGCACAAGGTTTTGTTGACCAAAGTAGGGGTTGCCCCCAGTTGAGAAGGCAGAAGAAGAAAAAGCGTTGTTCCCAAATGCACCAAACAAAGAGAACGACATAGATCCTACCGACGTCATGTAGGATGAAGGTCCCAAACTAACTCCATTAAACAAGTTGTAATTATCATTAGGCCCGATTGGCTGCTGAAAAGAACCACTGAGCGAAGGGGATGAAGGAGGTATATGACCCACATCATAAGGAATAGCATTGAATGGGGAGGTAGTTCTCACGACTGATCCTTGCAAAGGAGCATCAGATCTCTCTATCCCTAGACCCATGGTTTGTAAAGTAGAGTAAGTAAGAACTAAATTTGAGTGAATGGAAGAGTGGTCGAAATCGGCAAAGGAACTGATCCACTGCCTGAAGTCATGGGTGTCAGGACAATTTTGGTCCAGACAGGCAGAGGTCAGGGAGGAGGTACAATTCCCCCTCCAACAGTATCTGTAACAAGAGTACAAGGACTCCCTGATGAATTAGTAGCGTTTTCTTCCATCACTGCTCACATAATGAAATAGAGTTCAAGAGAAGTCACCTCGGGGGGGAACTATATGAATTAAAAGTGGTGTCGATAAGTTAGTGATTGGAGGATTTTTTGGCCTGAAACCTTTGATATCTAGGTCAAAAATGATGGATTCCTCCAGGGATGGAAAGTATTCTCTCAGAGTTAGCTCAGGTACAGTTTCCTGTGGCCCGGTCGCTTCGAGCGATCCTTCTTGATCAATTCTTCGCCTCAACAGTGGCGTAGGTGGATCCAAAGTAACCAGCAACAGGCCTTGAAGCCTTCACAATCGGTGGAGATTTTGATCTTCCACTTTTTGAAATGATCAACCGACACTGTAAGGTTTGACTAGCTTGGAACACAAAGCATACAATAAAATTTTCCTAAATATAAATCAAGCAATCGACTAATTAGTGGGAAGGTTAGTTACACCAATTGACACTAGAGCAACTAATCAGTGCAAGTTCAACTTGAACATGGAAGCACCCTCTAGGTATACTCTGTAAAGCGCAATCCGATGTCCACCCTAGGTACTACGGTATACCCTTGTAGTCACCGGTGTAAGTCCGTAAAATATAGGAAACTAAGTTTCTATTTCCTAGTCAGTCACCAGGAAGGTACAGTCGAGAGTTGGGATGATCGTAATGAGAAGGATAACAAGTCTGAATCCATTCAAGGGTGTTGAAAGAAATTGGTTTGGAAGACAACTGAGGATCTTGAATGGATTCGAGGTCCATGAGGCTCTGTAGGCAAATGCAATCAATATTTTTCCCATGAAATATTGGTTGTGGAGCTTGATTATGTTCCTGATTCAGAGGTCCTTTCTTTCAGCTATGTTTATACCCCATGAAGACTTTACACCCCAGAAGTATGTACACTCTTCCACGCAGGGGAGTGTAGAGAGGGGGTACCCCCTCTATGGGGTTTGGGGGGGCTATCCCCCCGGATGGAGGGTTCGGGGGTGAAGCCCCCGAAGGAAAAATTGCCTTGTAAATGTCTATTGTAGTTCCATTGTAAATCTAGACCGTTCACTATAAGGTCGCAGATCTAACTGTAGAAATTATGTTAGGGTTTTTGGCCCTAAAAGGAAACCCTCTATTATGAGGGAAATGTATTACGGCTATGCATTATGGCGAGTATTGTATTCTGAGAGAGGAGACTGGAAAGAAAGAAGAGGAAGTTACAACGGGTTTTGATGTAGGTTGTATCCCTTCATTTTCTGGATAATAATAAAGGAAGGACCTAGCAATTTCTCTGGTGGATGTAGCCCACACTGGGTGAACCACGTAAATCTGTGTCTCTCTTGTATTGTGTATATTCTATGTTTTGTTTCTGCATTTGTTTTATTTTATTGCTTCGCGGTCCTATTTTTCTAACAACTGGAATCAGAGCGAAAGGTAACTCACAGGAAAAGAGGGTTCCTGGTTCGAGTGGGAACAATGTCAGAAGATGTAAAGTTTAGGGTTGAGAAATTTAATGACCAAAACTACCAGTTATGGAAGATGCAGATGGAAGATTATTTATATTAGAAGGATCTATTCCTACCATTGGGCAAAGTAGCAAAGAAGCCGATGGCCATGAAGGACAAAGAATGGGAGATTCTTGATAGAAATGCTCTAGGAACGATACGACTAAGATTGGCAATGTCGATGGCTTTCAATATTTCAAAAGAAAAGACAATGAAGGATTTGATGGATGCATTGGATAAACTGTATGAAAAACCCTCGGCGTCTAATAAGGTATTTCTAATGAAGAGATTATTTAATATGAAGATGTCAGAAGGTGGGTCTGTTGCAGATCATTTAAATGAATTTAATACGGTTACTAATCAACTAAGTTCTGTAAAAGTGGACTTTAATGATGAGGTTAGGGCTCTTATAATCTTGTGCTCATTGCCAGAAAGCTGGAATGGCTTGGTAATGGCTATAAGTAACTCTGTCTCTGGTTCAAATACTTTAAAATTTGATGATGTTGTTGGTGTTATCCTTAGTGAGGAAATGCAATGGAAAAGCACAGGTGAGACATCAGGTAATGCGTTGAACATGGAGAATAGGGGAAGACAAAAGGATAGAGGAAAGG
>ML791316.1:157772-173830 GCA_009831015.1 Picea engelmannii
CAAACGGACTAGATCTGGATCTCAAAAATGCCCTCCTTCTCTTCAATTCGCCCCACTGCTCAAGAAATAATCTGAGCCATAAAACTGTCTCAGAAAGCACTAGATCTAATGTCCAAGGCCCTGCAATGAAAACCCAAGTGATATAATCCTCAACGACCCTGCCAATCTCCTACAATGAATCTCTCTCCAAAGTTGGTGCGTCCCTCTTGCCGGAATCCCTCAACTAGTGCACCCTCTCTCTATCTGCACATGAAACTAATGTAGAATCCTCCTGCAACTAAGTAGATCTAGAACTAGAATGGTGTGGGAGAGTATTGTATCTCTGAGACCAATCTTGGGACAAGATAGGTGGAATCTTTCACCATCGAATCGTCCTCTAGGGTTTGTTATGCCAAAACCCTCAAAACCCCCAATATTGGGCTCACTAGCTAGAAGCCAGAAATCAAAAAGATAAACATACATGAATGCATGAGAAGAGGCCCTTGCCTTTCCTTTATACTTTTTGGCTCACCTTGTCCCTCCAAAGTGACTTTCATTTTATTAATATTTAATTAATTAATTAAATCACTTTAATTAATTAATTAACCTTTTTACCTTTGAAAAGCTCCTTATCTCTCCTTGTGGCTTCCCTGGTCACTGAAAGTCACTTCTGGCCATCCCATCCTGTAGTGTTTCTCCTCTCGATTCCAATGATCTATTACACTGAGGGTTCCTCCAAGTAATGTGCCCAAAATGACCTCTTTAGTGAATTCCATTGACTTATAGCTCAAAATAGTCAAAATCATGGAAATCGTCGGAATGCAACGAAACCAAAGACAACCTGTGCGAAATGGCTCATAATGATAGAATATGATCATCAATGTAATATGGACCCCACAATGCCTCTCAAATACCCCTGTACTCGCTCTAGCACCCATCTGGTTACTCTGGTCATCATAAATCTCTACCCTGTGATGATGTCCCAAAGTGGGGACATTACATTCTCCCTTGTTGCTTTGACACACATCACATTTAGCAACAAAATTACGAATGTCTTGTTTCATACCATCCCAGAAAAAAGAATGTTTGACCCTGTCATAGGTTTTGGTGAACCTAGGGGATGGAGTGCCCCGTTGTGGGTGTAGCATGAAGCTCAGAAAGTACTGTGGATTTAAGCTTTGATTTTTTACTTAAATACAAACGGCCTTTGTATCGAAGCTCATCATGGAGCCAAGAGTACCTAGGGGAAGCTGGAGCATTGGACTGCAATTGTTGGATCAGATGCAAACTTTTGGGATCTTGTAGCCATTCAAGGCAAATGACTTGGAGACAATCTGGTACAATGAAGGAAAGAGAAAAAAGGGATCCTTCATCTTCATATTTTCAGGAAAGTGCATCCGCAACCACATTGTCTTTGACTTTTTTGTAAATGATCTCATAATCATATCCAAAGATCTTAGTCATCCATTTTTGTTGCTTCGGGGAGGAAATGTGTTGTTCCAGAAAATACTTGAGGCTTTGATGGTCTGTCTTAATTTGGAAGCGTTGCCCCAATATATAAGGGTGTCATAGATCAACAACATGCAAAATAGCCAACATTTCCTTTTCATACATTGATTTGCCTAGATTTCTTTCAGATAGTTGCTTGCTGGTAAAGGCCAAAGGTCGACCCTCTTGCATAAGGACAACACCAATTCCTTTCCCTGAAGCATCACATTCCAAGACAAACATCTTTGTGAAATCAGGAAGGACCAGGACTGGAGTGGTGCACATGGCCATCTTCAAGGTTTGAAAATCTTGAGCAGCAACTGGAGTCCAAGTGAAAGAGTTCCTTTTTAGGAGAGAAGTGAGAGGTGCTGCAATATTTCCATAACTCTTAACAAACTTGAGATAGTAACCTGTTAAGCCCAGAAATCCATGCAATCTTTTGAGAGTCTTTGGGTGAGGTCGGTCTTGCATAGCTTCAATCTTTTTAGGATCCACCCTGGCACCGTCCTTGCCAACTAGATGACCCAAGTACTCCACTTCTGAGGCACCAAAAGCACATTTAGATTGTTTTGGGAAAATTTGGTGCTAAGAGAGTAGATGGAGAACTCGATCCACATAAGCAAGATGGTTTGTCCATGTTTTTCTATAGATGAGGATATCATCAAAGAAAAATAAGACAAAATGACAGAGAAAAGGATGGAAGACATGATTCATGAGGCTTTGGAAGGTGGAGGGGGCATTACACAAGCCAAAGGGAATGACCAAAAACTCATAGTGGCCCTCATGATTTCTAAAGGAAGTCTTGGGAATGTCTACCTCTTTCATACATATCTGGTGGTAGCCTGAACGAAGATCAAGTTTAGTAAAGAATTGGGCGCCACTCAATTCATCCAAGAGGTCATCAATGACAGGAATGGGAAATTTGTCTTTAATGGTAAGTTTCTTAAGGGAACGGAAGTCAGGACACATGCTCCAAGAACCTTATTTCTTCAGGACCATGACCACGGGAGAAGAGTAGGGGCTCATACTAGGGCGAATAACGCCTGCATTAAGGAGTTCTTGGACCATTTTCTCAATTTCATTTTTTTGGGAAAAGGGGTGACGATACGGAAAAATATTGGGAGGAAGGCTTCCGGGTACAAGGGTAATGGAATGATCATGAACACCATGGGAAGGAGGGAGTCCCTAGGGAGTGGAAAATACCACTTGATGTTTAGAAAGGATGGCTTGGAGCTCTTGTGGCACCAAGGGTGTCTATGTTGCTTGTATGGCATGGAGTTGGGAAATAACACTAGAATGACCTTTTTTGAGCATCTTTTCCATGCGATGGGAACTAATGATCTCAGGTCAACTGACGATGATTCCTTGGAACTTATATTGGTGGCCCTCCTGGTTGAATTGCATGGTTAATTCCTTAAAATCCATGAGAATGGGACCCAAAGACCTTAGCTAGTCTGCACCCAACACAATGTCACAACCACCCATGTCAATAGAAAACATATGAGATTTCAGGTGGTAGTCACCAATTTGGAGACACATTTTCACAACACCCTCCACATTTCATGGAGCCACCATTGGAAATCATGATTTGGAAATTATTGACGGCATGGATGTAGTAATGAGTTTCTTGGGCAATGCGGCGATGAATAAAATTATGGGTGCTTCCACTATCAATCAGAATGATGACCTTCCGATGCTTGATGTAACTGATTAGCTTGCAGGTTTGGGGAGCAGAGAAGACAGTGAGAGCATTGAGGGAAATGACCGGTTCTACTTTGGGAGGGTCTGAGGGAGGGTTTATGTCAAGGGTTTCAAGTGACTCAGACACAAGGGGAGTTTCAACATCCTCTTCTGAAATATCCTCGGAGATGGCCATAAAAATATTTTGTTCCTTACACTTGTGGCTCGGGAAATATTTCTCATCACAATTATAAAAAAGGCCTTTTAGTTGGTGTTCAGCCATTTCAGCCTTGGTCAATTTTTGGATCTTTAGTGGAGCGGAGGGAGTAGTGGGATTTACTGGTTTAGTGTGAGGGATAAAGGAGGGTTTTCGGTTTTGAGAAGATACAAGTTGTTGTGATTCTTTAGCTCTTTTAGTAGCCTCCACCCAAATCTGAGGCCGAGCCATGAGGACATGGGCCCGAATCTCATCCTTGAGGCCACTAATAAAACACTCTCGGAAAAGGGCATCAGACATGCCCTCTGTCCGAAAAGTCAGGAACTCAAAGGCAGCTATAAAGTCTTCCATTGTTCTTGATTGTTTCAACTTTTTCAAATGACCCAAATGGTTGGTGTCAGTGTCAAAGCGTTCATAAAGCTCTGCTACAAAGTGTGTCCAATCAATATACCCTTGACAGGAATTTTTTCTCCATTTCCACCATTGCTACCATTGCCAATGTTCTTGAACTAGATGGAGAACACCATAACGGAGTTTGGCAAAGTCATCTATAATGTCATATAAAGAGAAATAATGTTCCATTTGGGTTACCCAACCAGTTGGGTCCAAGCCATCAAATTTGGTCACATCCACCTGTGGAAGGCGTAGGTCACGTTGAAAGTGATGGTGTTGAAAGTTATGGGAATGAGAGGAATGTTTAGCTTTAGTATGTGGAGGTGAGTCAGAGGAAGGGTTATCTGTAGGGATATGCAGCTTGTTGTAGAGTGTCGAAAAGACATATTCAAGCTGGGTGGACAGGTCTTGTTTGATTTCCTCCATTGTGGACTACATGGTTGTATTGATGGCGACAACATTGGCACTGAATTGTTTCACTTCTTGTTGGGTCTCGATGAAAATAGATTGCAAGGTATTGAAGCAAGCTTCCAAGTCTTGGCTACAGGTATGGGCCATGAGGACGAGAGAACCAAAAAGCGGCGGGCGGGGTCAAAAATTTTGCCAAAAAATGATATGTATGAATGTGATAAGGGAAAAGAGATTAATCCAATGGAATATGTCTCAAATAATGGTGAAAAACTTTTTTTTACACCTGCAGATTCATTCTCCGGTCTGAAGAATACTACAGTGATGAAATTCCCAAATGCTTAACCAGGAAGAAATGTGTAGTGCTTTGGCAACCCGAACACAGTTGCGCGAAAATAGATCTTGTCTGTTTTAATTTGTTTATGTTTATGTCCCCAAGGGTTAGGTATTCAAGGGTTCTACAAACAAGGGTTTGCCCTGTGTTATAGATCTTTGATATACATTTGGGGTCCAACAATAGTACTCGATGTTAATGGGTAAATCAGTAGATGCAGACATGAACTAATCCCCCTAGATCCACTTGGATATAGAACAAAACAAGACGGAACAATACACTTTCCCTAGATTATGATCATTGAATTTAATTACCAAAGGAGGAATAGATAACGTACCTTATGAATCGCTTCCTTATGTCTTTATTGATCCTGTTTTTCTCCAATGCTCCTGTGAGACCATATCTGTAATAACACAAATCAACCAACTTGAAAGAAGAAATATCAAAATTCAATGACGACCTAAACATGTGATCAAGGAGTCATGTAATAAAATATCAATCATTTTATGGGAAAGAGACATGCCACTGTATTATATTAATGAAATGTAGAAGATACAACCAAATTGCCTTGATGTCACAAGTTGCCTTTCAGTGGCCCTTCGTTTTGACACACACATACATTTTCTCCGATATATTCATGAAGATTCCTCTCAAAAAATTGGTAGATGAATGGAGACCTCAAGCATCGTTTGAAATAGGATTCTTCACATAGACTTTAATCTATTCTCTCTTCAGTCTCTATGCTTCTTTATGCTTGTACCTCTAACCTTTTCCATGAGAAGCCTATCATTATATAAGAGAAGCTAAAGTGGTTAAAGAGATGAGGATGATCCCATCAAATTAGAGAAGTCAGTAGGATCGTAACCACATGGACACCACTTCATACTTCCAGAAGATTCCACTTCTAGAAGCTGCTAGAACTTCTTTCCTCTCTTAGTTTTAAAGCGTCACCACAACCTGACTATATATCAGCCTGCGGAAATCCCGCGGACTGGCTATAGTACAGCATGTGGAAATTAAGGATTTACGCACTGTGTAAAGGAAGCTACCTGCGACGGCCTTCAAAAAATACATCTTGCAAGGGTGGAAAGAGGTTTCTTTCCTCAGGTAAAAGATTGTATTGGGAACCTGAACAAATGTTTATGTAATCATCATCAGGGTGACCAAAATAATGTGTAACAGAATTCCCCCCAAAGTATGAGGCTAGAACTTGAGATAGCCGAAGTACTTTGTAAAATAAGAGTGTATGTGTCAAGAGCTAGGGGCGCACCAATTAGGAACCTGCAAACAATCAAGCATGTGTACAATATCACATTATATCTAAAGTAGGCATTCCCATGTCCAGACCGTAAATGTTTGAAATCATAAATGTAGGTCATGGCCACCAATTATACAACGTGGATCCATGTCAACAAGATTTTTCATAGCCACTGAGAATACACCATGGATCCATGCATAAAAAACTCAATTATGAACATATCCATGAGACATACAAAGTGGATCTATGTGTCAAAACAAATCACAGATACTCCTTCTCAACCTGGACCAAAAATGATGAAGTCGAGGGTCTTCAATCCATCATCCGTTAGTACGATCCTAGTCACGCGATTATAGATGTTGAAGTCAAACGCGAATAGAAACCACTTGATTACCAGTCATTAATGAAAATTGTTAAAAAGTACGAGGGAAATCACCATTGATGTCAATGACTCCCAAGGTACCCCAGTATAATCCAACAAGTGTGAATGAATGAGTTGTAGTCGAACACTTGACATAATCTCGCGAACAGGGATTAATGATGTAGATCCATTGTCGAAAGCGAAGAACCTGCCATTGAAGCATGTAGGCTCTAAGGTACTAAATAATTTCTAATCCTTTTTCATGGATAATGAGCGGAAGTCAATAGGAAAAGGCTCATCACGGGAGGGCCTTGATGTATCCCCCATCAATGAAACGAAATAAGTAACAGATTTAGGGTAGAGAAAAATCTAGAATTTTAAATGATCCTATCAGTCACTCTCCTCAGTGGCCCGTAATACCGGCCAAACTACCATCCGACATTCATAATTTCGATGGTAAACTAGGAGAGGACCCAAACAATCATGTAATGACTTTCCACCTTTGGTGTTCATCGAACTCTTTGATGGATGACTCTATTCGATTACGTCTTTTTCAGTGAACTCTCACGGGTTCAGCCGTGAAGTGGTATATAGAATTACCACGAGGCTTATTCACTAACTTTAACACCCTCATCATGACTTTCCTCACCCACTACCAGTTACTGATCCATTACAAAACGGGAACCAAAATTTTGAGTTCTTTCAAACAAACCAAAGCCACTCATATCTTTGATCACATTCATGAGTGGCGTCGGAGATGACGTCTAATCAAAGTTGAGCTTCCTGATCAGTTACTGGCAGAGTAGTTCACAAAATCATTCATGAATGACATCTCTCATGACATCGCCATGGGTGGAGTTGTCACAGAAGAACAGGCGATCAGTCGTGCTCAATACCTCTACCTTGTTTACTCACAAACGAGTACTCTTTACGACTTACTCTTTGATGCACCTCATCCTTCTACTACCGCTACTTAAACTACTCCTACTGCTTCTCATGCAGATGATGGTGTGATTGGCACTTTCCATGCCCAACCCCACTCTGCACAAGCCTCTACCACCAACCCCAAGTTTGTTGCTTCTAATGTTCAACATGCTCCGTCTCCTACTCCTCCCACCGGTAAGACTTCTAAGGTGAACTCTGTTCAATCTACCCCTGCCAGAAAAAATAAATCCAAAAAAGGGAAGGGTAGGAATAAGGAGGATAAAAATAATCTGTAATCTGACAAGACCAAAACAAAACCTGTTGACGATAAGGATAAGTACAAACCCTGATACCCTTGTCTTATATGTGGTGATGATCACTACACTAAGGATTTTCCAAGAAGGGCCAAAGTTACTAAGTTCCTTCAAGGGACCCCGAAACCACCTACACTGGTTGTATTGTCGCAACCCTTCCCTTCTCAACAACAAGCCCAATTGGTCATTCACAATCAACCTTCCCCCTCCACTACTTCCTATGTCTTAATGTGTACATGTGATTCAAAGAAGAATGACATCACACTTACCACTCGAGCCAAAGATTATTCTTCCTCCAAGGAGAAAGTTGACGAAATACCACCTTCGTTGGTCCAACCATCTCCCTCGGCTCCACCTACCAACAGTCCTCTTCATCTAGAACGACTGAGCCTAGATAAAGTTCTTCGCCCTCCCCCGAAGGGTGTTTTTCAAAAGTCTTATTTCAATCCTCATGTGTGTGTTGCCCAGAACTATAGTATTGTAGAGGATCTAGCTCAAGCACCATCCATGATGTTAGCCCTTGAAGTCCTTCAGATTTTTCCTACACAAATGAAGGCATTGTTAAAAGGTATTGGTGGAATCGATCCTACAGATATGAATTTAGTAATTTTTTACTTGGAAGATCATATTCCAAGGCTGTCCCCTCAGCTCGCATTTCAAATACAAGTTGTTGTCGCCGACAATAACATTTGTAGAACAGTTATCGACAAGGGTGCCTCGACGTGTGTCATGTTCGTCGCTTGTTGGAAATCCATCGGCTCTCCTCCCTTAACCGAATCACACAACAGGCTCAAAGCCTTTAATGGCTCTGGATTTAAACCTTACAGTGTCCTCCCCTTGTTTCCCATCACGCTAGAAGGAAAATTGGTCAATTTAGAAGTTGAGGTCTTTGACGCACCTCTCGATTAAAACCATTTACTAGGCCACAGCTGGATTGATTCCATGCGTACAATTGTGTCCACTCTTTTCCATGTCATATGTTTTCCACATCAGGGAAAAGTAATTACGATGGACCAATTGGCCTTCTTTAACTCTGATTCACATACCAACAACGTACCTTTCATCGCAAAGACACCCCCTAGATATGAGAGTGTCGGTGTGGGTCTTCTAAAAGATTCCACTCTGATGGGTACTTTCCCCATCCCACCACCTGTCGTTCCACCTCATTTGGTTTCCTCGATTAACATGATCTCCACCTTCACCGGCGAAACTCCTATTTCTTCTGACCCATGGGTAGTACCCGCACCCGGTTATTATCTTCGTTACGGCAACCAGATGCCCTTGAGTCTAGTTGAATCCACATACCAAGCCATTCAATCAGCATCCCCCTTTATTGACGATTCATCTCCTGATCCTTTTCATGTGATTTTTCCCACAGATGAGATGATTATGTCAGTTATGTCCATGGAGGACACTCCTTGGGACGATGGACATCATCGTTCCATTCTCTTCCTGGAACAACACACCCTTGAAAGTTACCAACGAATTTTGACTCCGTCGATCATTGTCATCATTACTTTGGTTCCCGACTCCACACACGATGTGTTATATGAAGGGAACTTAAGCAACATTTCACCCACCATCCCCCTCGACATATCTATCAAACCTCAAGTTGTTGAAAGTGTGCACATCGGAGCTTCGTGTTCCACTGATGAAGTTGCCACATATAAATCCATTTTTCAAGAATTTTGTGACGTCTTCTCCTGGAGCTATGAAGAAATGCCTGGTATTGACCTCGATATTGTTGTACATGAAATCAAGACATACCTAGGTGATAAACTCATCCAACAAAGACATCACCCAGTCCAACCTCACAAAGAAGCCGCTATCAAGCTTGAAGTCGAAAAACTTCTTAAATATGGTTTTATTTATCTTGTGGCTTTAACTGATTGGGTATCCAATATCGTTCCGGTTAACAAGAAATAAGGTATGATCCGCATCTGCATTGATTACATGGACATTAATAAAGCTTGTCCTAAAGACAACTTTCCCACCCCCTTCGTTGACCAAATCGTCGACGATTGCGCCAGAAGTGAAATCTTCTCTCTGATGGATGGTTTCTCCAGATATAATCAGATCAACATCTTACCCGCGGATCAACACAAAACCTCTTTTATTTGTCCTTGGGGCACTTTTTCCTATCGAAAACTACCCTTCCGTTTAAAGAACGTTGGTGCCATGTTTCAACGTGTTATATCTTATACTTTCCATGATATTAAGCACATTGTACAACCATATTTAGATGACCTACCATCACATTTCATGCATTGTAGTGATCATCCATCCCACCTCCGAGCCATTTTCCTTCGTTGTTGGTTCTATCGTATACGATTAAACCCACACAAATGTGTTTTTTGTGTGGAGTCCGACCGACTCTTAGGATTTATTGTGTCACGTCATGGGATCTAGGTAGATCCTTTGAAGGTTGAGGCCATTCGCAATCTCCATCCCCCTTCTTCACTTCGCCAGCTATAAAGTTTGCAAGGGAAGGCAAACTTTCTACGTTGTTTTATCCCGAACTACACTGAGTTAACGCTCGGATTTACTCGACTTTTAAATAAACGCTCTGAATTCGTATGGGACACCACTGCCAACAAATCCTTCGATGCTTTGAAATTGACTTTAAACCGTACCCCACTACTTTTCCTGCCCGATTATAGTCGAGATTTTTTCCTTTATCTAGCTGCTTCAGATTCGACCATCACCATGGTTCTGGTCCAAGAGGATGATTCTCACAATGAGCATGTTATTTATTATTTGAGTTGGAGTCTCACAACTACCGAAGCTAAGTATTTACATGTTGAAAAACTAGCCTTGGTAGCTATTCAAGCTATCCAATGTTTCTGACACTATATCCTTTTACGCAAGACCACCGTGATTTCCGATTGTAACCCTATGCAACACATTCTTACACGCCAATTTCTAGGGGGAAAATACTCCAAATGGATTGTGATACTCACGGAGTTTGACTTAGAGTTTGAATGTGATAAATCTAAGAAATCCTTGGTGTTTGTTGAATTGATATGTGACCTTCCCTATCTTGAGACGAAAAATGTAGCAGAGGATTCATTACCCGATGAATCCTTTTTTCCAATCAGTTCTGATGACCTTTGGTATGGAGATATCATTATATATCTCCAGACTCAAACTTTCCGGCCCGATTTGTCTAGTACTGACCATCGTCGCATACGTTACCAAGCCCGTCAGTATATCATCCTCGATGATACTCTTTATTGGCGTGGACTTGACTTCATTTTTCGACGATGTCTCACATATGAGGAGGCTGGAAAAACTTTGAATGACTTTCATTCTGGAGCATGTGGTGGTCACATATCTAGGTATGATACTGCCCAAAATATCTTATGAGCTGTATATTTTTGGCCTTCTTTATTCAAAGATTGTATTATCTCCATCCAAAAATGCCACTCTTTCCAAACATACAACAACAAAATAAGATCTCACCCCACTCCCTTACATCTTGTAGTTTCTGTTGGACCTTTCACTAAATGGGGCATCGATTTCATGACATGTAACCCTCACTCGGCTAGGGGGCATGGGTACATTATTGTAGCCATAGATTATTTCACGAAATGGGTCGAGGCGATGCCTACATTCGACAACATGAGAAAAACTTCAGCCCTATTCATCTTCAATCACATTATTACGCGATTTGGAATCCCACAAGCTATCGTCACCGATCATGGTAGCCACTTCCGAAACTTTATGATGTCTAAGCTTATGGAAAATTTGGGTCTTCGACATGAAAACTCAACCCCCTACTATCCACAGGCCAATGGCCAAGTCAAAGCAATAAACAAAGTACTTATCGCCATGCTTCGACGGATTATCGGAATTCACAAAATGATTTGGCACATGATGTTGTTCTCAGCATTGTGGGTCTATCGGACATCCGTGAAGTCAGCTACAGGGTTTACACCTTTCCAATTAGTGTATGGTTTAGAAGATTTTCTACCGATTTAATGTGAAATTCCATCGTTAAAACTAGTCGTCCAACTTCTCCCAAACACCTCTACTAAGGAGGAACATCTGTTGTATCTTACGCAATTGGACGAAACCCATTGCGATTCCACCCTAGTTATTGAAACCTAGAAGAAATGCGTAAAATCCCAATATAACAAACATGTCAAGCAATGCACGTTTTTTGAGGGAGATCTAGTTCTCCTCTATGAACAAGATCGTGATTTGCTAGGAGCCGGAAAATTTGAGGCTATATGGTGAGGCCCTTATATTCTTAAAAGAGTGTTAGAGAAGGGAGCATACGAATTAATCGATTATGATGGCACTCCTTTGAGTGAACCCAGAAATGGGCTTTACTTGAAGAAGTACTATGCTTAGCCTATCTCTGCATAAGCACTTGTATTTTTACTATATCATACTCTTGTGTGTGACTTTAGTGCGTTTCTGCTATTTGAATTTTACCCCTGACTACTTACCCTGCATTGTGTTTGGTCTCCAGATGTTGGTGTTTTCACTACCTTACATTGGCTTCGCCGATGGTGCTAGCCGTAGTACCCAAAATTTAGCTTCTACTACTTGGGAAATCTATGCACCCTCAAACGAACTTATTTGTCTACAAGGTGTTTGTCTCGGTCGAGTGACCAATAATATCGCAGAGTATAGCATGGTCATAGAATTATTGACTAGTGCTATTTCACTTGGGATTCATCTCTTCATTATACGACTTGATTCACAGCTAGTAGTTCTACAGCTAAACAATGTCTATACTATCTAAAGCCCTACTCTATTATGGGTATATTTACGAATCTACCTCTTGGAACGTCATTTCGATTATATTGAATATCAACACATTCCTAGATGTCTAAATACATTAACTGATGCTCTAGCTAATTATGTATTAGACAGACATTTGAGACATTTGTAATTCCAATCACATTTCACATATTGTACAAAGAGCAAAGTAAAGTGGTAAAAGCCTCATGTATATATATATATATATAATGATATAATGTTTACAAAAAGAATTTTCATTCGAAGATCAAAATATCAAAATATAGAACCCATGACCCCTACAAAATGGCCTCATGGATGCCTCTCACGATAGCATACTACTGCTCTCGCTACCCTGCATAGTAACCGACTAAGTGAGTCGAATATGCCTACAGTATGGCATTGATAACACCTCAGGATCTCCTTGATGGATATATCAGGGATGTCTGCCATCAACCCCTCTAGATTTTTCTCTATCACATCATAATCCTCGGCATCCCATCCAACCACTACGTGTGCCTCTCCTCACCTCTGAATAGGATAGGACCCTGGGGGTCGATGTGGCCCTACATTTGCATGATCGAAATGTTTTTATTAGTCTTTCAATTGGAAACACAAAAACATTAAATATTTTAAAAACTCCTAAAAACATTGTAAAAACACAAATGCCTTTCTTACCTAGATCTCCCCACTGTGATCCCTCGGGGAGAACCAAATCTGGATCACCTCAAAATTCTAGACCGGCATAAGCATAATCATCAATCATCAAGATTTGTGGTCCCAAACAATTGAAGAATGCAACATCATACTTCACAATTCGGCCTGCCACATGCAGTGTCATCAGATCACACCATCTTTTCATTCGTGGGTCTCTCGGGGCTGGTATTCCCCATTCCACCTACAGGCGTAGGTGTGGAACTCTTTAGAGGAAGAAAGATACTAAAATAGAACCATAACCGAACTATTTGAGGTCCCCATTCTTGCTTTTTGTGAGTTGAGTTTTCATGCTGCGTAATATATTGTCACACCAATTGAATAATCGAGGCTCCAAACATTCAATAGCATATTGGAAGTAAATTTGGAGTTCCATGTGTGGCGAAGCACTCCCTGCCATCCATGCAAAAGTAAACAATATGGTCTTGAGGGTCAAATCTCTCACACCTCGGATTGCTACTTTTCCTTTACGTCTTTCAGCGTCAGGTTCACAATGCTCACGAATGTACTCACTCATGGGAAATCCACCACCTCGACCACCTGTCAAATTCATGCATGCCCCACAACGTGAAAACCCTGTCAGGAAATAAATATCCTCAATATCCAAAGAGAGGACATGAACCCCCACATGGAACACTTGTTGTTCTGAATCCCACATATGAACCAAATATTATAGTAATCTCCCTTGGGCTCTCATGCCCTGAACTTTGAAGAATTTTAATAGACAACATTGCCGGAGGGAATTCACGGTCTTTGGATCATTTAAATCCATGAGATCGTCTTTTTCGTGCTCATTCTCCCTCCATTCCAACATCTTTGCAAGAAAATACCTGCATGGGAAACAGAGAAGATCTTTAGCACACCTTTTCAACATTTTTTGGGATTTTTATTGAGTCAACGTTCACTTTTCTTTTTAGTTTTTCGGCCGCCGCAAAAAACATTCAAATACAGTGAGGAATTCCCACAAGTGTGCCTTAACGTGCCTGCGGAAATCGTTGATTTCCCCAGGGCCCATTATAGGCCACTCGCAGTGGCCCCAATGCACGACTAGCAGTCCCAAATCATAAAAAAATCTTGATTTTTTACCATCAAAAACAAAAATTAATCCATTGATAAGATAGAAGATGAGATTCTTACCTCTTTTACGCAATCCGTTCGTGGAATGATCCCCTATAGCCTCCGCAATCCATTGCCGAATTTGAGGTAAAAAACAAGGGTTTTTAGTAAGTTTTTGACCAAGTGAAAATAAAATGGTGAAAAAGACTTTTTACTTCTATTTATTACCTTTTTATCATTTTTTCTAATATTTTGTTTTATATAAATACGTTTTGGTCAAAAACCCATTAACTCTAAAGGTCTTGTAAGTGTTTTGTTCCTTGCAGGAAGAAATTTAGGACTTTGGACAATGAATTATGGACAGTTTTTGTGATTTATTCTATTTTTTTGTCGCATGTACAACTACTTTTTAAGGTTTTTTAGAAAAACCTCGAGCATAGTCTTTGGTCATTCTCGGGCTCGAGAACCAATGAGATTGTAATCAAGTATACTTTTGTCATCTTTTTGTACTCGGCATGGTAACACGAAAATAATGAAACCTATAGAGAATTCCTTAAGCTCTTTTCATGCTCCTTAAAAATGAAAATATTGTCGAGTGACCTTGTTCTTTTCACGCTCGTAAAAGTATTTGAAGAAAACGTTTGATGGGAAATAGTTTATCACTTTTTCGTTCCTATCGAACTATTCTACGAAAAAGGAACTGAGAGAGTTCTCTTTTAAGTGTTTTTCCAGACTCTATAATCATGAAAAAATTTTGAGTTTTCTATCTTTGGACTCGTTAAACAAACATCGACAAGCCCATATGGGACCGAACCAATTCTTCTTAGGGTTCGTTAAATGTACTCTGAGGGACTCATCCGAAGGATGAGATTACATCAACAAGCATATGTTATCCTCCTCAAGCTTGCATAAAAATGAAGAGGTACTCGCCAGAAATGGTGGGGGGAAATTTGGGAAAGGAATGTGCCTTTGTATCTGTATTAATGGCAGTAAACGTCGCTCTTGAACATGACACCCCTCTTTATCATTTGAACCTAGGTTGGGTAATCTATTTGTCTCTTGTCTAATCTTCTGCAAGTTCATATCTCGGGTCGTCTTTGAGTCAATACTGCCAAGATTATTTTCGTGTCATTCATATGTTCAAGAGAAGTTCAACCGAAACCTTCTTTCGAGTCAACCATCTGTAATTGTCCATTCTTACCATGTCGACCTTCCCTATGTCAGTCCCAAGTCACATATGTATTTTTCTCTACCCTAAATCTGTTACTTATTTCATGTCATTGATGGGGGATACATCAAGGCCCTCCTGTGACGATCCTTTTCCGGTCGACTTCAACTCATTATCCAGGAAAAAGGCTTAGAAATTATTTAGTACCTTAGAGCCTACATGCTTCAATGGAAGGTTCTTCGCTTTCGACAATGGATCTACATCATTAATCCCTGATCGCGAGATTATGTCAAGTGTTCGACTACAACTCATTCATTCACACTTGTTGGATTATACTGGGGTACCTTGGGAGTCATTGACATCAAAGGTGATTTCCCTCACACTTTTTAACAGTTTTCATTAATGACTGGTAATCAAGTGGTTTATATTCATGTTCGACTTCAACATCTGTAATCGCGTGACTAGGATTGTACTAACGGATGATGGATTGAAGACCCTGGTGTTACACATTATTTTCGTCATCCCTATGATCGTTAATGATGTAAACCTATCTATTGCCTTTAGAGGGGTCACAGTGGCCTGAGTTTCTGAGGAGAGAAGGAAGAAGAACTTTTCCTGAGAAAAGAAGTTGCATTTTCCTATGTAAAAACATTATAAAGAGAAATTCCCGCAGGTTGCTATATAGCCAGGGTGCGGAAATGATAAATTCCCGCAGGTTGCTATATAGCCAGGGTGCGAACTTTCCGCAGGTTGCTATATAGCTAGGGTGCGGACATTCCAGCACGTGGGAAAAATGTACAGTTTCTCGATTTTTCTAGAAGGAGAAGCTTCTTGGGTGAGGTGCCATCCGAACAGTTTGGATCTTACTCGCGTTCATGATTTAGTGGGATCATCCTAACCTCCTCACCTTATCCTCTTCAACTTATAAAAGGAGAGGAGCTCTCATGGAGAAGGGGTTCATGGTTCTTGGTTGTGGTTCTTTGGCTTGGAATTATTAGCTTGGTTGGAGTGGCTT
>ML791316.1:180972-223676 GCA_009831015.1 Picea engelmannii
GTAATATGTTTCTTTCCCATAAAGTTAGATCTACTTTATTACATAATTCCTTGATCATATGTATAGATTAGCTATTGGATATATTATTTGCTTTCACTTTGGTTGGTTTGTGCTGTTTTGATCTTGACCGCACAAGAGTGCCGAAGCGAAGCAAGGCACAACAGAGTCCAAGGAAGCGATTACAAGGTACATATCTTCTTCTCACTTCCAATTTAATTCAATAGTTAGATCTAGGGAAAGCGGTATATTCTGTCATGTTTTGTTCTAGATCCAGGTGGATCTAGGGAGATCGGTTTGTGTCCGCACTTACGGATTTATCCATAAACACCTGGACTTCATCATTTTCGGTCCAGGTTGCGAAGGAGTATCTGTAATTTGTTGACACATAGATCCACTTTGTATGTCTCATGGCTATGTTCATACTTGAGTTTTTTATGCATGGATCCATGGTGTATTCTCAGTGGCTATTCAGAATCTTGTTGACATGGATCCATGTTGTATAATTGGTGGCCATGAACTACATTTATGATTTCAAACATTTACGGTCTTGACATGGAAATACCTACTTCAAACATAATGTGATATTGTACAGATGCTTGATTGTTTGCAGGTTCCTGATTGGTGCGCCCTTAGTTCTCGACACATACACACTTATTTTACAAAGTACTTCGGCTATCTCGAGTTCCAGCCTCACACTTTGGGGGGAATTCTGTTACACATTATTTTGGTCACCCTGATGATGATTACATAAACATGTGTTCAGGTTCCCAACATAATCTTTGGCCTGAGAAAAGAAACCTCTTTCCACCCTTGCAAGATGTATTTTTGAAGGCCGTCATGGGTAGCTTCCTTTACACAGTGCGTAAATCCCTAATTTTCGCATGTTGTACTATAGCCAGTCTATGGGATTTCCACAGGCTGATATATAGTCAGGTAGCGACGACGCTTTAAAACTAAGAGAGGAAAGAAGTTCTAACAGCTTCTAGAAGTGGAATCTTCTGGAAGTATGAAGTGGCGTCAGTGTGGTTACGATCCTACTGACTTCTCTGATTTGATGGGATCATCTTCATCTCTTTAACCACTTTAGCTTCTCCTATATAATGATAGGCTTCTCATGGAAAAGGTTAGAGGTACAAGCATAAATAAGAATAGATACTGAAGAGAGAATAGATTTAAGTCTGTGTGAAGAATCCTATTTCAAATGATGCTTGAGGTCTCCATTCATCTACTAAGTTTTTGAGAGGAATCTTCATGCAATTATCGGAGCAAATGTATGTGTGTGTCAGAACGAAGGGCTACTGAAAGGGAACTTGTGACATCAAGGGAGAAAGATCTTTTCTGGAACAGTGCAAACTATGATGTCCAATTCCCTTTTTGAATGTAGTACCAAACAATCATTAACAATGTAATTTCATTATTCGTTCTCTTTCAATATTTCAACGCCAACATTTTCTGAATAAATGATTGCTTAAAAGACTTAAAAGACTTTAATTTTTTTTTTGAGAAACCAAAAACGGGGATGGAACTAACAAAGGGTAAGCAACCAATGAAAATAAAATACTCAACAAACACCCAAATCGATCTTTCAATGGAGATAAAAATAACAATTGACAAGAAAAAGTCTCTTCAAATATGAACAAGAAATGTTTTTCTAATCATCAAGCGATCCAGAAGATGCAATCAACTTATAAATCCAAACCCAAAATAAGAGCTTTGATCGAGTAAGCACTCAGACTCAAATCCAAAGATTATATCCTTGTCGACAAAAACAAAGATTGAAAAAAGTTCAAAAGAGAGGTGTTCGATCTCCGAAATAAATCAAGATCAAGTTGAATCAATCAGAAGCATTCAAGAACTGGTATAAAAAATCTTTTTCCATCTAACTGAAGAAAAAACTGGGCAATAGTAAAGGTCAAGACCCAATCCAAAAAGTTTTCAAACGCCATCGCGGGCAAACAGTATAATGCAGTGCGGAAATGGGTGATTTCTGCAGGCCAATAGTCATGCAGGTCGCAGAAATCCCGCACTGAAACAAACCACTAGGATGCGGAAATGGAAGGTTTCCGCAGGCTACCAATAGGGTGCAGTGCGGACGCATTTCATAAAATAGAAAATTTTGGAAAAAGACAGGGTATCAGGAAAATTTTAAACCTGGTGAGTCTAATTGGATCTCCCACGGACTCAGAGACTGGAATAGAATGTAAAAGATAGGCTATAAGCAAATGGCCAATGAAAAACCACAATCAAGTTGCACTCTCCCCAGTGGAGTTGCCAATTTTTTTAATGGGTAAATTGGTAGATGCGGACATGAACTAATCCCCCTAGATCCACCTGGATCTAGAAAAAAACAAGACAGAACAATACACTTCCCCTAGATTACGATCATTGAATTTAATTACCAAAGGAGGAATAGATAACATACCTTATGAATCGCTTCCTTATGTCTTTGTTGATCCTGTTTTGCTCTAATGCTCCTACGAGATCAGATCTGTAATAACACAAATCAACCAACATGAAAGCAACAATAGAGAAATTCAATGACAACCTAAACATATGATCAAGGAGTCATGTAATAAAATATCAATTATTTTATGGGAAAGAGACATGCCACCATTATATTAATGAAAGGTAGAAGACACAACCGAACTGCCTTGATGTCGCAAGTTCCCTTTCAGTGACCCTTCGTTCTGACACACACACATACATTTTCTCCAATATTTGCATGAATATTCCTCTCAAAAAATTGGTAGATGAATGGAGACCTCAAGCATCGTTTGAAATAGGATTCTTCACACAGACTTCAATCTATTCTCTCTTCAGTCTCTATGCTTCTTTATGCTTGTACCTCTAACCTTTTCCATGAGAATCCTATCATTATATAGGAGAAGCTAAAGTGGTTAAAGAGATGAGGATGATCTCATCAAATCAGAGAAGTCAGTAGGATCGTAACCACACGAACACCACTTCATACTTCCAGAAGATTCCACTTCTAGAAGCTGCTAGAACTTATTTCCTCTCTTAGTTTTAAAGAGGTGCCACGACCTGACTATATATCAGCCTGCGAAAATCCCGTGGACTGGCTATAGTACAGCATGCAAAAATTAGGGATTTTTGCACTGTGTAAAGGAAATTGCCCATGGAGGCCTTAAAAAAATACATCTTGTAAGGGTGGAAAGATGTTTCTTTTCTCAAGAAAAAGATTATATTGGGAACTTGAACACATGTTTATGTAATCATCATTAGGGTGACCAAAATAATGTGTAACACTCGACCCAATATCTCAGGGCACTAACTAAGGAGGCTAGACCGTGCCCTTAGCTGTACTACCCAACTACCCAGGTACTAAAGAGTATCTTCCCGAGTGTTGTTCTCGGTGGTACTATAGTATTCAGGCAGCCGATCGGCTTATCTAAAGAGGGCTTCAAGTAATATAGGTCGATATGTACATAGGTGTTGTCTGATGCGCTACCACTCGAAAGGGTACCAACAGGGGTTACAAGGGTGGCCAACATATGTGCGCTTAAGTACCACTTGTATTTCCTGCATGTATGAATCCCTCAACCATGGGTTTATGCGCGTAACGACAGATCTATGTGGCTTAAAGATGCCAAAATATGTCTCTACCCTGAAAAACAATTTACCCACAATTTCTGCCGAGGAAAGTGCTTTGATACCACTTGTAATATACCAGATATAAAAAGCATGCAGAACAAAAATAAAATGATAGAAATGGAAGAATAACAACAATATTACCAGAACAATCACCACAATAACATTGAAATGATATCAGAATAACAACATAAATAACACTTTGATTCTGAGAGAAATGTTCACGGGCCTCTTCGAGGGGGAAACCTCTAGTCGAGCAAAGCTCTATTACAATAATATCCAAGATAGGGTTCTCATACCCTCGACTCCTATTTATACTAAATATGTCTATCGAAAGAAGCATCTAGAGGAAGATCCTTCTAGAAGCGGAAGTTTCTATTAGGTCTTCTTACATTCGACTTATTCTATTTTATTGCAAGGCCTTATTAATATTGACCTTTATTACATCTGAATATATTGTTCTACCTATGTGTGGGTTAGGACCCTAACAAAATGGAGTTCAACTTGAATGGGTAGGATACTTTTTGTTGGCAGTTGTCGAACTCGAGAAGCACATGCGCATGGTATGAGATAAATGGGTAAGCCAGCCAAGACTTATGTCTCCCAACTGAAGAGATCAGGTCCTCCGATATGTAAATCTTGTCTAGACATTTAGCTATTCCTTCCTGCCTACCTCTGCCATTATGCCATGTGGGCACACCGTCTCTGGTTATTATGTCGACTAATACATGATCCTAGAAGATACTTTTGATATACCCTGCCAATGGGTCAATTCATGCTTTGGCACCCCACACTTCCCCATCAGACATAGTGTAATTTTGATCACCAACAACTATCATATTTTTGTTGGTTAGCAGACCACTGCTAACCACCTTGTCCCAGAAGGCTTTTTGGTCAGTACATGGCCTATAACAATTCACGAAGGAAGAACCCATAAGAAGAATTACACCACAAATTAAAAAGGGGGAGAGAGTAAATTTTAATGGATCCCACGCCACACAGAGACCCCTAGATCTACCTACATTGTTGACAACACAGACCAGCCAGTTAGGTCGTAAGGATGTGACAAATGCTCTAGCCTTCTCTTCCTCTACCAAGGTTTTTTGGAAAAATAGCATATCATGCAAAGTGCTCAATAGTAACCTACAGAAGGAGGATAATTTTGGATCCCCTCCAAATCCCCTAAGATTAAGTGAGAGGATTGTTTGGCTCTAGATAGGGATTTAATGCTTCTAAGAGCCCCTTGTTCATTTTTGTTGTTGTCTTGGTTAATCAGAATTGAAACACTTTCCATCACTTTCCTACGTGCATTTCTAGTCATTAAGGGAGAGATATCTCTCCCTAGCCCCCTCAACCAGGTAGTATCCTTTCTGGATTTATCTTCCACCCTCCCCCTAGTTCGGTTAGAGAGTGTATCCACCTCTCAACCAACCTCATCTCGTCCCTTAAATATGGGAATTGGTGTTGGTGTCATTAAATATTGGTAAGAAGGAACCAACGAATCGAGGACTGACCCCAATGAGCTCTCCCCAACTTTCGACTCTCTGAAACCCTATGAATCCCTTCCCCACCCATCAGTAGAACAAGTAAGACCTCCATCGCTCAGGCCATCCACAAAAGGGTGCAATGTCTTTTCATCCCCCCCATCCCTGGGAAAGTGTCATAAGTCCCTTGTGTCCTAATCCTTCCCAGGTCGCGCACAGGGCTATCTTGAGCATGAAATGTAGGTTAAGAAGCATAGGTTGGGATGGTGGATAGTTTAATGGTATCTAGTTCTAAGGCTGACAATGTGGAGAAAAAGGAAGGGAAGAGTTTTTGTAACTTACCATCGTCAGTGTCCGTCATAGGTGAAGACATTGCTTCCTCCTCAATCGCATTGTCGTCCCCATTCTAGAAAGAGCCCACCCTCAAGGACTAACAGAGTGTTGTATTCCTGAGCATGGAGGATTCAGATTCCTCCTCCAGCTCATACCCTAGACAATTCTTACGCAAATGCCCCATTCTACGACAGTATGAGCATCTGAAGGGGATGACCAAATAGTCCAACTTCTGTCCATAGACCCTCCCTCACCATTTAATGTCCAAAGTCTCCAGTAGTCCATTGTGAATGTCCAGTTCGAACAGAACTTTCCCTATTCTCTTGTCAGTCCCATTGAGGACCTCTCCGTCCATTATAATGAAACAACCTAGCTCGTTACCAATAGTTTCCGGAGCTTTGGCATTCCAGAGCTGTAATGGTAGTCCTGGAAGTAGAACCCAAATGTGTTTGTGCTAGAAATAGTTAGTTGTCGGGTCAAAACTAACCCTCCATCTCATCAGCATTAGGCTTCCTCCATTGATGATCCAAGTCTCTCCTAAGACTTTCATTAATTCCTATGGTGTGTTGAGAAAGAAACAATACCAACCCCTAGTTAGGGTCACTAGCTCCGATGAGTACCTTAACATAGGAGCCCAAGTTGAAAACACCCAATCATGTAAGCTATGTCTGCACAGAGCTCTATAAGAGAGCCTTCCTACCAACACACAAAGATCCAAGTTGCAGGTCTCTTCTAGCCCAACGTACCCCCCTAGAACCATTCTTCACTTTGATTTGTTAGGTTTCCAGGGTTTCAGACCTTGCCACTTTCCTCTATCTAGCTTGTGTTTCCCTCATTGTCTTTTGTGTCGAGTGTTTCCCCCAGTCGCAACCCAAAACTCTTTTGTCTTATGGAGGTGTTCTCATTGGTTTGTCTGTGCCACACTTGCACATGGAAGGGGAGCTTCTAACTGTTGGATACCAGGCTTTGAACATGTCACTTCACTTGGCACTTGCAAGAAACTCGAACTAGTCACCTTTCCTTTGCCACCTCCAACTCTATTCCTTAGCTCTTCATCCGAGATGAAAAGCCCTGCAAAGTGCCTCATCCTCTGCACCCATAAGTGTGCTAACCTCAGCTTCCATCTTAAATATTCTTCACCAACAACCACCTGCCTCCTTACACGTCCCTTCAGTCCTTAGCAAGAAACCTATCAGACTGGGCCTGAGGGTCTTTCTCGATATTTGATGGCCCTTTATCAAGTGCTAGGTTTTTGGCACAATCACCAGCCTCCTGGGTAAACCGCCATTATTAACTCAAATATTCTACGTCTACCCAAGTTAATAAGTTTGAGTAATCGTCGCTCGAACACCATTAATGCTTGGTGCAGAGTTGCCAACTCCTCATCACTTCGTCAATAACTCTTGGTTTAACTCCTCAGTTGCCATTAACACCTGGTTTAACTCCTTCCAACTTTAACCTTACCTACACCCAGATCTCATATTCTACACATCACTAAAACTTTGTATGGCCCAAAAGGAAACTCCATCTACAATTCTCTCTGTATATGTGTGGGCTAACAAAATTATTATATACAACTATATATATATATATGTATGTATGGGGTAACAAAATTATTATATTCACCCATATAGAACTACTTGATACTTCATATAGAGTGGTAACAAAACTATTGGTTTAGATTGACTACGTTGTGTATAATATTTAAAATCTCGGTTTAATATTATTTATTAGATGAGTATGTGTGATAACAAAATTCTTTATTAGATTGCTCTACGTACAATATTAAAATTTTAGTTTATTATTATTTATTAGGTTATTTGATTGGGAGATAAATTCATAGCCAATTATTTTTAAAAATAAGTTGTTATCTGGAAATTAATTAAAACTTTATAATAAATCACTTTTTACAGTAACTCACTAGTTGAAAATTGTATACCAAACTTTTAGTTTGAATTTCTAAGTTGCATTTCTATCCACGGTTTATTTTTATTTGTTTTAAGAAATTGAATTTTGTGTATTTGTATTTTTAACTTATTTTGAATTTATAAGTTGCATTTCTATACACGGTTTAATTTTTTTTTAAGAAATTGAATTTTGTGTATTTTTATTTTTAAATTATTTTCATATGTTTTTAATGGAAGTATAAATAATAAATTAATAATTTGTTATTTTTTTATTTGCTAGAAATTGTTTGATTTACACATTTGAGTGGTTAATTTAGTGTGTTGAAAAATGGATTTAACAATTTTTTGTCGGATTTCAAACAAATATCCTGAAAAATATTAGCTAAAAAGACAAAAAAATAAAACATTTTATGAAAAAAATTTAAAAATATTTAAAATTAGATTTTGTTGGAAACATGTCAACATATTTCCATGCGGTCACATGCACATGCATGCGACTATGTTAGGAATATGAATGCATGCACTCATTGTAAACATGTTGTGTAAATTGTGTAATCTATTTATAAACTATTCATGTAACTATGTGATCTATTCATGATCAGTTTGTATAATTGAGTGATAGATGTTATATATACGAGCATACCCATAGAGGTGACAGTGCGATGTGGAGTGCAAGGTCTGTAAAGAGAAGAGTGTGTGAGTGACAAGAGGATGATTGTATGCTTGAGATTGGCTATTGTAATTCTCCCTTGAATAATCAGAAGATCGAATATCATTGCCCTTGGTTTTTTCCCGCATTGGGTTTCCACATAAATCACTCTATCAATTGTGTGATCGTTGTTCTTGGTTTTATGTATGTTTAATCTTGTTTGTTTATGCTTTATTTTTCTTTCGCTGCTCAACAAGTGATATCAAAGCAAGTTGAGTAGATGTCGCGAGTAAACCAAGACAAATTGTATATAGGTCTCATGTGAGCACAAGAAGACGTGATTGAGTAAGTAGTAGGGCATCAACACTCCCCTTACACACTCAAAGAGCATTGATATTTAAAACTAGCGCTCCCCTTACACACTCAAGGAGAACTAGTATTTAAACCTAGCACTCCCCTTACACACTCACTGGAGCGTCAATCTTAAAAACCAAAATTTGCATGGTATAAGGAAAAATTCGATCATGGTATAAACTAAAGTTTTTTTGCAAAGTATGAAAGGTTGACTTTTTCATTAAGAATGAGAGATTTAAGGTGGAGGATTAAGGTGGAGGTGAGCTTTAATAAAGAATGAGAGCTTTATGGTGGAGGATCGATTATTTAATTAAGGTGGAGGTGAGCTTTAATAAAGTTGAGCTCCCTTTTTTTTTTCCTTATTATGGATAATCGATTATGTAATAAAGGTGGGAGGTGAATTTTGAATAAAGGTGGATGTTTAAAAGGTTTTAAGGAATATACCTTAAATAATTTGAATTTTTTTTAATTAATATTTATTTGGGGTTTGTTGGTCCTTGACTAGGTTTTGAGGAAACGACTGGTCATGTTTGATTATTTTTGGGACTTTGATAGGTTGGTCAAAGATAAAGCGTCCAAGCGAAGTGGAGATTGCGGGATATCTCCCTTTTTGCGGGCTTTTTGGGGCTTTTAGGGTTTATGTAACGAGTATGGGATGTCGGCCCATGGGTTTACCCATGTTTAGGCCCTTTTTGTAATGTATAAATAAGTAGCTAAGAAATGTAAGAAGTAGTTCTCATCATCTTTGTGCAAGAACCTATGAGGATTGCTAAGTGCGAATAGTTGTGAATTCTTTGTGCATACTCTATGTGAGACTTGCAGAGCTAAGTGCAAGTGGTTGTAGTTGGCTTTGTGCCTTGACCTAATCTAGGGAAGGAGGATTTGGCGAGGTGCGTACAGATCTCTTGTCCTTTGCGGAGTTGGATCTATGGCTTGGTGCATGTAAGAAGATTGGAAGAAGCTAATAAAGAAGAAGAAGAGTTGGTGGACGTAGCCCCACACTGGGGTGAACCATGTATATAATGTGTTATTGTGCTTTGTGTTATGTGTTCTTGATGGTTGTGTTATATTTTCTTAGTGCACTGTTCTAGATATATGATAGGTAGATCCATTAGTGCTTAGAGCTTGATACATGAATAAATGCTAGATTTGCTCTGATGTTATGTGTTGAATGCTTAGATGTGTTTGATACTGATTAATACTGTGTTGATCTACAATTAGGGTTAATCTGCGATGTGAATAAGAATCATAACTGAATGCATACTATTGGCTAAGTGCTATGTTAAGTATCATGATCATAGATCTATGTCTCAGCTAGGTTGTAGACACTTGACTCCTGCAACCCCCCCTGCCTCTACCTCAGGTGAGACTTCATATGCTTCGCAGGTGTTGCCGAAAGGGTTGGTAGTTAGGGATTTGTTGGTGTGTTGTTGAAGCGTTGAACCCTGGGTCTGCCCCTGTGCCAACAAATGGTTCTATTGTCGGGACCTGGAACTATGATTGTTGGGAACTAAAGAAAAGAAAAAGATATGTGCGTAGATCTGTTGTTGTAGTGCGCAGTATTCTAATTTACTTTTGAATCTCTATGCTAAAAGAGAAGTCCGATATGGAGAAAAGAGGTAAGATATTAAAGCTTTGTGCTCTGATAAAGGTAAGATAAGTGGAAATTTTTTTCTTCGAAAGTATGAATCTAGGTATGTTTGATAGATTTGGTCCCAGTCTGAAAACTAGGGCACAAATAGAAGAAAGGAGATTTGATCTTAATAAATTTGATAGAGATAGTGAAAGACATGTTATTCCTATGCATAGAAAGAATTTTTGGACTAACAAGTGGATGCAGAACCCTAGAAAGATTTTTTTGCAAGTCCATCACTGTGATCTTAGTGCGTAGTACATAAAAGGTTGGGGATCATTTAAGAGAAAGAGAGGATTGACACTATGTTATAACTGCAGAAGACCGGGACATCTTTCTAAAGAATGTCCTAGCATAGGTACTTTTGTCTTTGTTGTAAATATGTTGGTTATGAGGTTTTGGATTTCCCTAGAATGATTGATAAAGTTGAAAAGATGAACTTGAGACAAGAAAACCATGAGGAAGATCAAGAAACTAAGGATATGTTAGAGAATCATAAAGAATCAGAGAATATATTATTACAGATGAGAGAAACACTGAAGGATCACAGAGACATCAGTTTACCAAAGATCTTAAAAGAGAATGAGTGCATGGAAACAAGAATAGGGGACTTCGACATAGATTGTGTATTATATGAGGAAACACATGTGAATATTATGCCAGAAAGTACTTGGGAAATTTTGGGAAAGCCTGCAATGATTCCTTCATTAGGGGGGATAGGATTGTTTAAAGGAAAGATGATAACCCTATGTGGAAGACTTACTCATGTACCTATGATTGTCCATGGAACATCGACCTAAGAATAATTTGAAGTCATTAAGTTTGTGAAGAACAATGCCCTATTTTCACTTTTGTTAGGAAAGACTCAGATTGAAACAAATCGGATTTGGAGGAAAACAGAGGAAGAAGATACAAAAAAGAAAAAGCAAGAATTAAGGGACTTCATGGCTAGGAGAATAACGTGAATAATAGAAGAACGAGAGGACAAGTCGAAGCAACTGAGGGCCAGAGACTTGGCTATCGAAGTTGAAAGAATGCAAGAAGGCTTGAAAAACCTGTCCATGCAGGAGAAAAGAACACCTACCCTAGAAGTAGTAAGAGAACAGGTATTACATTTGAACCCTTTGGAAGACCCTCAGTAGTGCGAAGTTACTATGCTAAGAGAAAATAAGAATAAGAATGGAAAGAGGAATCCAGAGACTCGGATCATAGGAAGGAAGGCAAGAAAGCTCAGTAAGAAGAAGGAAAAATTAGAAAAACTGCAGGAAGTTCCAGGGACAATTTCACAGAGGGTAGGCTTGCAGAACTTGAACATCATCAGAATAGAAGAACAACGTAGAATGGCACTTCGCCATGACGAAGCTATATGACCGTTGGAGGCGTCCCGGCCGTTAGAACGACTTTCTGAAACGGTTAGAAACGCAGTTATTGCAGAAAATATCGCCATGAGACCATTGAGACCACGCCATAATAGATGGAATCGTATTGATTAAGGCATTTTGACCCATTGGAGTAATCCATTACGATGTTGTTTATTTAATCCGTCGCATGTTGCACTGGGACCACTTTTGCAAACTGAGATATTCGAGCTAATAGAGACATGATTTCTTACCGCGCTGTGTTGTCTAGACCTCGCTATTGATTCGATTACCTTGAGTATCTATTCTCCTAATCGAGTTATTTGACCATGAGCATGTATGTCAGGTGACCTTAGTGCAGTAGAGAATTTGGTATAATAAATTTTGATAGACCTTATGGCTAAGAAAGTTAAGTCCGCAGGAGTACAGACCTCATTGATGGAAGGATTGCAAGCATCCCCCTTGACTGGACGTCGATCTAGGCCATCCTGAACTGTGACAGAGAAGAGAAGCAAGAATCGTGACAATCTGGTGAATGCAAAGAAGATCCCATTGGTCTTTCCCGACTATATCTCGCCCTTGGTTGGCGCAGTTAGTCGTGATAGTGTCCCGAGAGATTTTGAGTACACACTCATCAATGCGTACCTCCCAAAAGGGATACGCACAGTAGGAATGCAGTTGGGACTGATCCCAGCTCTAAATATAAGTGATTTTAACCTCAGCTATAGGAAGAATTATGTGATGCTCACATCGCATCACTACCTGATGAAAATGACTGGGAAAAAGCCTAAGATAGTTCCCCAACCATGGATCAAGGAGATCGCAAGGTCAACTATCTTAAATGTCATGAAGATCCCACACTTTGGCAGACATCAGGAGGTTAACGCGTGTGTTAAACGCCTCTTATCGTGATTCCATGGAGGGTACCTGTGGTTGGATAGGCACATCACTGTGGATCCGGCGTTGATCCACCTCATTACTGGACTAAGCATGCAGGGACCAGACCCTCGGAAATTCTACCCTGGGAAGACATCAGATCGCTCCTTGGCACAACAAATAAAAGAAGCATATGACGATGTGGAGAAAGGGAAGCGAGGCTACAAGGTATCCTCCATCCAGGATGGCACAATGTGCCTAGCTTGTCAGCTGATAGTGGGCAAGCTCATCAGAAAGAACCTCCCTATGCAAGTAACAGGCTTCGTAGTCGACCTTGCAAGAAAGTGAGTCGAAGGGATGCAGATGAACTAGGCAAGATACCTTGTCAACGAGTTGGAGAAGGACCGTCGTGAAGCGCAAGACCAAGGCTATGAGTTCCACTTTAGTTGGTTGTTGATCTTAATAGCATTTTTTTCTTGGGAGATGCCAAAGGGAGCAACATTCCCTAAAGTCCAGCCATCAGAACCACTAACCGCAAGGTTCACCACCTTGTGGTATTCAAGCGATATGGTTAAGCAGTGGAAATCAAATGCGGTGTTCCACACCTATTACCTACAACTCACGTGTGCCATTGAGTCATTCCCCCGAATGACTCCGAACACCTTGCATACTTACAGACTACTAGCGAAGTTCCGCGCAGACCGCCACTTTATCTACATCACTGCGCACAAGGATGAAAGTAAAGAGGAGATGCAGTCGTATTATAATTTGACTGAGGAAGACTTGGAAGAGATTACTAAAGAATGGCCAGCTGAATTCCTTGTACCAGTCAGAGATGTAGAACTGTCCGACCCTGACCTCATCGAAAGTCTTGTGGTTACCCAAATAGAGTATGATGGACCAAGCAGCGCTAAGAAAAAGAAGAAGAAGGAGGAAGTGCAAAACATAGACAGTGAAGAGAAGGACAACACATCGGAGGAAACTGCGCCCGACTCACCCGACGAAGGAGGAGGCGAAAAAGTAAACCAAGAAGAGGAAGGGGAAGAAGACAAGCATGAAAAGGGAAAAGTAACACCACCAAGGGATCCCCTAACAGAGGCAGAGACATCAAATAAAAGGAAGGTTTCTCCAAAGAAACCCTCAGCACGGAAGAAATCTCGAGCCAACAAGCCCAAGTCACAAAATGTGCTCACAGTGGATGATGTTGACCTCATCATCGCAACTATAGAAGATGATTTAGAGGGTATATTGCAGTGACAGGAAACAAAGCAGGAGATGATGTATGACATAATTGAGGCGGAGCTGAAGGGGGTACAACAAGCCATCTACTCGAGCCGTGCAGTGTCTACTGCGTCGTCTTCAACAGAGAATGTAGAATTGGGGGATGAGCCCACCCAATTGCGAAGGTTAGCAGATGAAACAGAGATTCGACTTCGTCGAGTCTAGGAAGAATAGGAGCAGGCCACAGAGGCTTTGAGGCAAGAAAAGGAGGGGGCCCTAGAGAAACTTTGGGTTGCGTAGAAAGAGAAAGATGACTTTCGGGCAAAGTTCAAAGTGGATAAAGAGAAAATCCAGAAAGAGAAATATTAGTTTCTCATGGAGCAGATTGGAATTAGAGAGGCAATGACTAGAGCATTAATCTTTGTGCCAGGCTTGGCATAGACAAAAGAAGAGACAACTGAGAGCCAAGTGGGGAAGCTCACTGAATCCATTCAACAGCTCCAAGAAAGAGTAGCAGAGCTGGAACTTCAAGCAATGCCTAGCACTCCATAGGAAGTATGAGATCAAAGGGAAGAGACTGCCAAGAGCGCAGTAGAAATAATCAGGGCGTTGGCTGCAGAATGAAATAAACTCAGTGACCAAAGTGCACAGACCTACGAGCGCCTTGCAAAAGACTTGAAGATGAGGAGATTGGAGGCACAACTCTAGGAGGCGATGCAGTAGGCATCGACTGTGTAAGCACAACTGAAAATGCTTATGACAATGGAGAAGATGAAAAGGTCGCAAGAGCAGTGCGCAGTTTAGCAGTAGTTCACTGCCATCCATAGCAGAGTTATGGAGGTGACACAATGACTCCAGCTGGTGCAGGACAAACCCTACACACTGTTTGAAGCGACCAAGGACAAGGCGCACAATGGGAACAAGTGGTCACAACATTAGAACAATGCCTAGAAGGGCCTGTCACCAAGCAAGTAATCTAGGAGTTCATCGAGCAGGAGGTGTTAGCACCAAAATTCACCTCTATATTGAGGCAAAGGTAAGCCCAGTACACATCAGTATTTTATGTCATAGGTTGGTTATAAAAGGTCAAATGGGCGCAATCTCAAGAAAATATCATCTTAATTTAGAAGACTAGACTAATATGCACAAGAAGGTGGGGTTTGGTTTAACTTTAGTTAGTAGGTTGTAGTAAGGGTGAGTAGGAGGAAGAATTCATCGAAGAATGTAGAGGTTTGTCGTGAACATCAGGCTTTCCAACAGCCTAAGGAAGAAAAACTTAAACACAAGGTCGTCTTGAATTCAAATTTCAAAGGAAATTATAATAGCGCTATAATCAAAATTTCATCATAATGCAGTCACAATAATTCAAGTGAATTTGTCAATCATGAACTCTTTCAGTATCAGAGGAAAATAAGAGGGAGAAAGAAAGGTAACTATCATTAAACAAGAAATCTTAGACTACAAAGCATGACCAAAGAACTAGAGTGTTCATTAAAACTTTACAAATCGGGAGCTTTGCTCTACCATCGACCATTACAAAATATCAAAATTGAGTATTTATACTCAGAACAATTCGCCACCATGAGAGAGGTGACCTGGCTATTACATTCAAAGCTTTGCGTCTGTATCTTCTTCTGTCAGACACGATCTCATATCAGTATGGGCTTTGCAAGAGAAAACATTGACAGGGGAACTTTGGCTGACAGTCTTCCTTCCATAGCAAGAATTTCCATGCTTTCCATTTATGTGGTGAAACAGGTTTCAACCACCTTTCCCATTTCCATTAACTACTTGCATCGAGATCAGGATGGAGCCTGACACCCATGAATGCTCCAAAAGACGTTCATGACTCCACCAAGTCAAGCCCATCATTTTGAAACCACACAGATCTTCTGATGAGACCAAAACAAGCGCTTTCAAGCCTTGGCGCAACTCCTATCCATCGCTCCATGCAACCTCGAGCCATAACCTCATGCTTATCCCACATGAAATTTTGGGATTTCGCATTTCGAGAGTTTTCAGTCCCCTTGATTTCAAAAATTATGACACTTGATCCCGCAAAACAACCCATCTAGATCAATGATCGGACCTACCTTGAATTTGATGGCCACGATTGTTTCCTTGAACAATATTAGTTGCCCACTACTCGATAGGCAATTTCCCTTTCTTTATGACCCTACTTCCATATGACCATGGGTTGTGATAGTGGGTCCAAATATCAGGCATGTCGCAATTTCGCATTTCGCGAACTCACGTTGTGCTCCATGCTCAAACCTCTTATTCGCAAAATAACACTCTCTTGGATCAGGTGCCATGCGTGCCCTTTGATCGGACGACCCAGATGAATATCAACATTCCAGGATCTCGGACCCTCGGGACCTCAATTATCGGCATTTCGGGACCTCGACTATCGACATTTCGGGACCTCGACTATCGGTAGGTTGATCCTACGCCACGTGTCCTTCTGTAACAAATGGCCCAGATCACTTCATGACTTCGTGTTTCGTGAGTCCTCATGACTCTTCCCTTTGACTTTTCCGCTCCATGAGTCAGCGAAATGCTAATCTGTTTCCACCTATTTCCCACCTTCATACACCTCGACTTTGGATAAAATGCATGTGGTGGGTTTTTAAGCCCCTTTTCTCACATTTTCTCTGCCCAAGGGCCAAATCCTTAGGGAAAACATCCCCTTACAATTATATGTGATAACATTAGGCTCCATGGGGGATATAATCCTCCCTGCGAGGCTTAAATATCTCCTTTTGTAGTTTCAGTCACCTTCTGTTGGGCTATGGAGTCATGCTCAAAAACATCTTGCTGAGGATTAAAGGCCGACAAGAAAACTGTCTTAAAAAACGAAATCAAAATATGTGGGCTCCAAGAAAATCTTATTTATGTACATTCCTAGAATAATTGATTTTTACAAAGTGCTAGGTGAAAGAAAACTTCCACCATATCCATTCAAGTAACTTCCTAACTAGAATCTCTTTTACTCTGTCAGTGATTGATAGTAGATGATGCAACCGTGACATCAGGATGATTACATCCTTCATCTTTCCTCCAGATGGAAATTGTGGGATAAGACTTGGAGGCTTCAAATCACGGAGGAAAAGAAACTCCATGTATTCCCCTACAGCCTCATAGAATGAGTGGAAAACTCCAAAAAATTTGTAGTAGAAATCCTTCTCTGCTTCATAGCTGCTCACGCATGGCTGACTGTCTATGGAAAGAGTAGGTGGGTGAAAGGATGATGCAGGATACTGATCCACTTCTCCTGCGTCTGCTCTAATAACATATGCTAGATGATGGAAAGAAATCTCCTCATGTATATCAATGGATGGCTCCTCCTCTTTATCATGTTGCTTAGTGTCTTCATAGTGATCAAATGTAGGATAAGCTTGCTACTCATCATCACTAGAATACTCATAGAAAATGGGTTTCCGTTCATATCAATGATCAACGTCTAAAACAATAATTCCATCAAGAATATAACTATTAAAAATATCCATTTCAGGGACATCAGTAACTGCTACTTCTGGCTGCTCATACACATGATTTTCCTCTTCAATATTAGGTGAAAATATATCATGGGAAACCTCTTGAAGGAAAAGGGAATAATCCTCCTCCACAACCATCTCTTATTTTAAATCTGGAAGGCCTTCTTCATCATAAGCAGGGTTGGTCAAAAAATTTGTCTCATGAATAGAAATATCCTCTGTGTTTCCTCTTTCACTCAAACCTTCACTAGACTCATCACACGAGGAAGACTCTATCATTTTCTCAATGTGGGATGCAAACCTCTTACAACAGTCATCCAATATAAGATGAGACATGTAAATATCCTTGTAATATAAATTAAAAGCATCGTGAAAATCCTTCAAAGAATGGATACTAGTAGCAGGGATAGATTGGCACCATTCATGAGCATCTTTATCCAAAGAAAATTTGAACATCTTGATCAAGACATCCTCGTGAACAAAATTGTGCTCAAGCATGCATATATGAAAATTAAACAAGTGTTCACTAGGATGATCATGCTTGCTTCCTTTGAATCTCAGAAGGTAATCATCCCATTCATTTATAATAGGGACAACATTTGGAAAACTAGGAACAGAGGAGAAATTAAAAGGAGCACACCTCTGAGCCAAGATTTTTTCCATTTCAGACCAGTGGAGTCACCAATCGATTCTTTAAACATGGAGTCATCAGGTGAATGATATGCATCCTGAATGCGTCTGGTCTTTGTTCACCATCAAAGACCAGATCTGATCGTGGTCGTTCCCCTAGGGAACTTTCCAAGATGAGAAAGAAGTTGCTAAAAGCCTTCTCGAGAAAGATTCTTTGGGTCATCTTCAGGTGTGCTAGAGGTAGCCACAACTAAAATAGTGGAGTGGAAACAGTGGAGTCACCAGGTGCAAGCTGCAATCTTCAATGGTTCTGATATCTGATGCACCCTCAGAATCAGAAGCTCTTTGTCGTTATATCCCAGGGAAATGTCTTCAATTCATTCCCCGACAACGATGCCAGAAATGTTAGCACCAAAAGTCACCTCTGGATTACGGCAGAGGTAAGCCCAGTACCCATCAATATTTTATGTCACGGGTTGGTTATAAAAAGGTCAAATGGGCACAATCTCAAGAAAATATCATCTTAATTCAGAAGACTGGACTGATATGCACAAGAAAGTGAGGTCTGGTTTAACTTCAGTCAGTAGGTTGTAGTAAGGGTGAGTAGGAGGAAGACTTCATCTAAGAATGTAGAGGTCTGCCATGAACATCAAGATTTCCAGCAGCCTACGGAAGAAAAACTTAAACACAAGGTCGTCTTGAATTCAAATTTCAAAGGAACTGAAAGAAATTATAACAACACTATAATCAAACTTTCATCATAATGCAATCACAGTAATTCAAGTGAATCAATCAATCAATCATGAACTCTTTCAGTATCAGAGGAAAACAAGAGGGAGAAAGAAAGTTGACTGTCATTAAACAAGAAATCTCAGACTACAAAGCATGACTAGAGAAACAGAGTGTTCATTAAAACTGTACAAATCGGGAGCTTTGCTCTACCATCGACCATTACAAAATATTAAAACTGAGTATTTATTCTCAGAACAATTTGCCACCATGAGAGAGGTGACCTGGCTATTACATTCAAAGCTTTGTGTCTGTATCTTCTTCTATCAGACGCATTCTCAGATCAGTATGGGCTTTGTAGGAGAAAACATTGACAGGGGATCTTTGGCTGACAGTTTGCCTTCCACGGAAAGAATTTCCATGATTTCCATTTATGTGGTGAAACGAGGTTTCAACCATCTTCCCCATTTCCATTAACTACCTGCATCAATATTGGGATGGAGCCTGACACCCATGAATGCTCCAGGAGACATTCACGAATCCACCAAGTCAATCCCATCGCTTCAAAACCACGCAAATCTTCTGTTGAGACCAAAATGAGCACTTTCGACCCTTGGTGGAACTCCTATCCATCGCTCCATGCAACCTCAGGCCACGACCTCATGCTTATCCAACATGAAATTTCAAGATTTCACATTTCGAGAGTTTTCACTCCCCTTGATTTCAAAAATTCTGATGGTCAATCCCGCAAAATGACCCATCTAGATCGACGGTCGGACCTACTTTGAATTTGACAGGCCACGATCATTTCCTTGAACAATCTTAGTTGCCCACTGCTCGATAGGAATTTTCACTTTCTTTATGACCCTGCTTCCATATGACCGCGAGCTATGATTGTGGGCTCAACTGTCAGGTGCATCGCGATTTCGCGTTTCGCTAATTCACATTGTGCTCCATGCTCAAACCTCTGAATTGTGAAATAATTCTCTCTTGGATTAGGTGCCATGTGTCCCCTTTGATCAGATGACCCAGATGAATATCAACATTTCGGGATCTCGAACCTTCGAGACCTCGGCTATCGACATTTTGAGACCTCAGCTATCGACATTTCGGAACCTCAGCTATCGACAGGTTGATCCTGCGCCACATGTCCTTTTGTAACGGATGACCTAGATCGCTTCGTGACTTTGCGTTTCATGAGTCCTCATGACTCTGCCCTTTGACTTTTTCGCTCCACGAGTCAACTAAATGTTGATCTGTTGCCACTTGTTTCCCACCTTCATACACCCCGACTTTGGATAAAATTCATGTGGTGGGTTTTTAAGCCCCTTTTCTCGCATTTTCTCCGGCCAAGGGACAAATATTTAGGGAAAAAACCCCCCTTACAATTATATGTGATAACAAGAGGCTCTAGTGAAGCAGCAAGTCAAGGCAGCTCGAGCTAAGCTCAAGGCCTTCAAAGCAGAGTTGCCCATATCAGAGTGACTCAGGACGAGTCACGGGTGAGTGTTGGGGGGCTGTTGGCCCTTAACCAGGTTTTGAGGAAATGACTGGTCATGTTTGACCATTTTTGGGACTTCGACAGGATGGTCGAAGACGAAGCACCCAGGCGAATCAGAGATCGTGGGATCTCTCCCTTTTTACGAGATTTTTGGGGATTTTAGGGTTTATGTAACGAGTATGGGATGTCATCCCATGGGTTTACCCATGTTTAGGCCCTTTTTGTTATGTATAAATAAGTATCTAAGCGATGTAAGAAGTAGTTATGATCGGCTTTGTGCAAGAACCTGTGAGGGTTGCTAAGTGTGAATAGTTGTGAATGCTTTGTGCATACTCTATGTGAGACTTTCATAGCTAAGTGCAAGTGGTTGTAGTTGGCTTTGTGCCTTGACCTAATCCGGGGAAGGAGGATCTGGCGAGGTGCGTGCAGATCTCCTGTCCTTTGCGAAGTTGGATCTATGGCTTGGTGCATGTAAGAAGATTGGAAGAAGTTAATAAATAAGAACAAGAGTTGGTGGATGTATCCCCACAGTAGGGTGAACCATGTATATCTTGTATTATTCTGCTTTGTGCTATGTTTTCTTGATAGTTATGTTATATTTGCTTAGTGCACTGTTCTAGATATATGATAGGTAGATCCATTAGTGCTTAGTGTTTGATACATGAATAAATGTTAGATCTTCTCTGATGCTATGTGTTGAATGCTTAGATGTGTTTGATACTGATTAATATTGCATTGATCTACAATTAGGGTTAATCTACGATGTGAATAAGAATCATAACTAAATGCATACTATTGGCTAAGTGCTCTATTAAGTATCATGATCACAAATCTATGTCTGAGCTAGGTTGTAGACACTTGAGTCCTGCAACCCCCCTTGCGTCTACCTTGGGTGAGACTTCATCTGCTTCGCAGGTGTTGTCGAAAGGGCCAGTAGTTAGGGTTTTGTTGGTGCGTTGTTGAAGTGTTGAACCCTGGGTTTGCCCCTATTCCAACAGGGTTCATACCATTATTCCTTCATATTTAAAAGGGTTTATTTTTATAAGCAGTGGGTTCTGGAGTTTTTGTGCTAATGGTGAAAATGTGGAGTTCTAAGTTTGATGTGGAGAAATTCAGTGGCAAGAATAGATTTGCGCTATGGAAGCTTAAGATGCGGTATCTTCTTGTGCAACAAGGATTGTAAAAATCATCGGCTAGAAAGACAAAGAAACCGACAAGCATGACGGACAAGGACTGGGAAGATCTGGATGCAAGAGCCCTCAATACCATTCGTTTGTGTCTGGAAGATGAAGTGTTGTTTAACATCGTTGAAGAGATGACAACAACAGGTTTGTGGACCAAACTGGAGAGTTTGTATATGACAAAGAACTTGACGAACATAATCTTCTTGAAGGGGCAGTTGTACAACTTGCAGATGAAAGAAGGTATGAAAATTATTGATCACTTGAATGTTTTCAACACTCTGCTTTGTCAATTATCTAGTATGGATGTAACGTATGAAGATGAGGACAAGGTGGTTATGCTACTGTGTTCATTGCTTGAGCCTTGGGATCATCTGGTCACAACTATGTGGTTTAGCACAACATATGTCATTGATTATTACACTGTTGTGGGAGATTTGTTGTCTAAGGAGATGAGGAAAAGATCCAGTAAATAAATCTCAACAACAAAAGCAATGGTGGTCAGAGGTCGATCTACATAAAGAGGGAAAAATTAGAGGGGTACATCAAGGTCTAAGTCAAAAGGAAAGAAGAGTAAGCAGAAATGTTGTTCTGTGGAAAATTTGGGCATTTCAAGAAGGATTGTTGGAAAAGACAGAATGCATCAAAGGAGGACTCGACAAAAGAAGCAAAGGAAGCTAATGTAGCTTAAAAAAGTCTAGGTTCTAGTTCAAGTATGGTTGATGAGGTATTGTCTACTTGTGATGTTTCACATAAACATCAACATTGGTTGTTAGACTCAGGTGCGTCCAGCCACATGTGTCTTCATAGAAATTGGTTCTCAAATTACCAATCTATTGATGATGGTGTTGTTTTTATGGGAAATGATTTTTCTTGTAAAATTGTTGGAGTTGGTAGCATCCGGATTAAAATGCATGATGGTTCTGTAAGAAAATTAACAAATGTAAGGTATGTTCCCGAGCTAAGAAAGAACTTGATATCTTTGAGAGTTCTAGATTTTGCTGGTTACAAGTGTACAACTCAAGGTGGACTATTGAAGGTGTCCAAAAGCATCTTAATAGTCATGACGAAAAAGAGGATCAAGAACCTTTATCAACTTGAAAGAAGAACAGAGGTAAATCAAGCAATGATAGCATATGAAGATGGAAGTGAATCTTTTCGTTTATGGCATCAACGTTTGGTTCATATGAGCGAGAAAGGGTGTAAGGTACTGGTTGATCAAAAGTCACTTCCAAGTTTGAAGTTTCTAAATTTGAATTTCTGCAAGTATTGTGTCTTTGGAAAACAGTGTAGACAAAAGTTTAAAACAAGAAGAGATATAAGCAAAGGCATCCTTGATTAAATTCATTGGGATGTTTGGGGACCATCCCCTACAGTTTCTTTTGGAGGATCATCATATTTTGTGACATTTATAGATGATTACTCTAGAAAGGTTTGGGTCTATTTACTTAAAAGAAAAGATGATGTATTTAATGCTTTTAAGCAATTCAAAGCTTTGGTTGAAAAGAGCACTGACAGGTCAATCAAGTGTTTAAGGACAGATAATGGAGGTGAGTTCACATCTATGGAATTTGAGAACTATTGCAAGGACGTTGGGATCGAAAGACATAAGACCACGATTTATACTCATCAACAAAATGGTGTTGCTGAATGCATGAATATGACTCTCGTAGAGAGAGCAAGGAGCATGCTCAATAATGCCAAGATGCATCAAGAATTATGGGCAAAAGCAGTTCTTACAACATGCTATATGATAAATCGGTCACCATCAACTACAATAAACTGTAAGATTGGAGAAGAGGTATGGACAGGTCATTCGTGTGATTTTTCAAATCTGAGAATATTTAGTTGTGATGCTTATGCTCTTATTTCTAAATATCAACATTCTAAGTTAGATCCTAGATCAAAGAAATATGTTTTTGTTGGTTTTGGTGATGTAGTTAAGGGGTACAGATTATGGGATCCTACTTCCCACAAACTCATCATAAGCAGAGATGTAGTATTTGATGAATCCTCACTCTTAAAATCAGAACGAGTAGATGTTGAAGTGAGACAAGAACAGGTACCGCAAGTTCATAAAATTTAGTTGGAAACTCATCTATCTTCAGAAAGGGAGGAGCATGAAGAAGTTCTAGAAGAAGAAGATGAAGATGCAGAAAATATCCAAGAAACTGAGGATATGCCTCAACCATCTCTAAGGATATCTTCACGGGTCAGGAATCCTCCTACAAGGTATGACGATTATGTTTCATCTATGGCTTTGGTTTCTATTAATGGAGAACCTAGTTGTTTTCGAGAAGAAATTAAGGTATCTGAAAGTGCTCAATGGAAGAAAGCTATGAAAGACGAAATGGATGCCTTAGAGAGGAATAAAACATGGGACCTGGTAGAACTTCCAAAGGATAGGAAGGTTGTCGGCAGCAAGTGGGTCTACAAATTGAAAAAGGGTGTTGATAATAAAGTCGAAAGGTATAAAGCAAGAATGATAGCAATAGGGTATTCTCAAAAGGAAGGTATTGATTTTCATGAGATCTTTTCACCAGTTGTGAAGCTTGTTTCAGTTCGTATTGTGTTAGCACTAGTTGCTTTACTTGATCTTGAGTTAGAGCAGCTAAATGTTAAAAACAATTTTCTACATGGAGATTTAGATGAGGATATATATGGAACAACCAGAAGGGTTTGTTCAAGA
The DNA here is from genome assembly GCA_009831015.1 of Picea engelmannii. Taxonomy (NCBI): domain Eukaryota; kingdom Viridiplantae; phylum Streptophyta; class Pinopsida; order Pinales; family Pinaceae; genus Picea; species Picea engelmannii. The sequence continues at coordinate 204,624 of ML791316.1, forward strand.
TCATAATTAGAGGTTTGTTTGCAAACCCAAGAAGTCATTGTATGGCCCGAGACAATCTCCCGGGAAATGGTACAAGAAGTTTGATTCTTTCATGGTGAACCTAAATTTTACAAGAAGTGAATATGATCATTGTGTTTACTTTAAAATGTTGGAAAATGGCATGTTCATTATTTTGGTGTTATATGTTGACGATATGCTTGTGGCAAGCAAAAGCATGGTCGAAATCAACAGGGTAAAGGCTCAATTGGCTAGGGCATTTGATATGAAGGATCTAGGAGCAGCAAAACAAATCTCAGGCATGGAGATACACAGAGACAAGAAAAATGGTAAGTTGTGGTTATCACAATAGAAGTATGTGGAGAAAATACTTATGAGATTCAGTATGAATAATGTGAAATCCGTAGAGATCCCTTTGGCTTCCCATTTCAAGATTTCTTCAGGTTTATGCCCTAGTAATGACGAAGAAAAGGATTATATGTCTTGTGTACCATATGCTAATGCAGTGGGAAGTTTGATGCATGCGATGGTGAGTACTAGACCAGATATTTCACATGCAGTTGGTGTTGTTAGTCGATACATGACAAATCCAGGAAAATAGCATTGGGAAGCAGTGAAATGGGTGCTTCAATATCTTAGAGGAACAATCATTTATTCTATCACCTATGATGGTTCCAGAGATTTACTTTGCAGTTATGTAGATTCAGATTTTGTAGGTGACTTGGACAAAAGGAGATCCACTTCAGGATATGTCTTTACTCTTGCAGGAGGACCTGTTAGTTGGATGTCAAAGCTTCAAAACGTAGTCGCTTCACATGCATGCTAGGAGGCAATTTGGTTATAGGATTTGTTGGGTGAGTTTGGAAGGATGCAGGACAAAGTGAAAGTATTTTGTGATAGTCAAAGTGCTATTCATTTGGCTAGAAATCCATCTTATCACAATAAGACGAAGCATATTTATGTTAAGTACCATTTTGTAAGATAAGTTGTTGATGAAGGTGGAGTGGCTCTGGAAAAGGTCCATACAAAAGTAAATTCTGCAAACATGTTTACGAAACCAGTTTTGTTAGAGAAGCTACGATGGTGTTTGGCTTCTCTTGGCTTGCAGAAAAGGTGATGAATTAATTAAGGGCATGGTATATCAAGTAAATTATTGTCAAGGTGGATATTTTTGGAAACATGCCAATGGATTTCCATGCGGTCACATGCACATGCATGCATCTATGTTAGGAATGCGCATGCATGCACTCATTGTAAACAAGTTGTGTAAACTATGTAATCTATTTATGAATTGTTCGTGTAACTATGTGATTTATTCATGATCAGTTTGTGTAACTGAGTTGATAGATGTTATATATATGAGCATACCCATAGAGGTGACAATGTGATGTGGAGTGCAAGGTGTGTAGAGAGAAGAGTGTGTGTGAGGAGAGGATGGTTGTATGCCTAAGATTGGCTATATTGTATTGCCCGTGGTTTTTTCTCGCATTGAGTTTCCACATAAATCACTATGTCAATTGTGTGATTGTTGTTCTTGGTTTTATGCATTAAAATCGAGTTTAATTGTTGTTCACTTGAGGGCCAATTTTTACTTTAGCAATATTTGTATAGATTTTGATATGATTGATACTTTCTTTTGAGTCAGTCATTGCTCTTACTAGGTGAGTGTTTGTCCTTTGAATACATGTGTATCAAGTTTATCAAAGTGGAAAACATGTTAACCTATATTAAGGTGTATTGGGCATTTGGTTGGTTGAATATAAATTAATTTTAAATAATAAGATAATTGGTCGATGTGCGGTTTAATTACGCCGATAGGCGTCCCCTATCAAAATAGATGGGTTAATCAATCTTTAAATTAGAAATTTTAATCTTACGATCATGAATTGAAGATATTGGCATATTCTTCGTCTTACACTTTGATCAATGAATAAGATCTTAATAAATTAATTTCCTTACTTTTATAAAGACATATATTTCTATGCTCACTTTTTACTTAATATGATTAAAACATTACATAATGCTCACTAACTAAAGAATTAGCAAAGATAATTATGGTTACCGACACTAGTGAGATTCTACCATTTCAGTTCTCGAGTGATAGCTTTTACGTTGTGTTATGTCGTGAAGAATGGTGAGTGTTCGCTTTGTTTTGCCCATCCGCACAATTCCTTTGAGCCCAATTATCTTGGCTTGTATTAAATGCCAAATTGAATGTCTATATGCAATTTTTAAACTTAGTATCCATGGAAATATATGGGTACTCTCTCACCAACTATCTCTTGGGTTTCTCATTATTAATTCATTCCTGGTTAATACTCTAGAAAACTATGAAAAAATAGAAAACTATGAAAAAATACAACTTGTCCCCATAACTCAGAAGAACAAACGCTTGGTGAAATCTATACGAAAACATCACATTTTCTTCCTTGGGTTCAGAATCTTCTCCATGATGCATTCTCTTTGCTTAAAAAGTCCACTTGCAAAGAGTGGCTGCAAATAAATAAGGCTTCTTTTCTATTTTAATTTTTTTTATGATAAATATAAAACATTTTGTTATAAACAAGAAGTTAGAATTACTGTAAAATTAGGGTTAAAGTTATTTTTATTAAAATTCTAAAGAATTACAAGTAATCATTTATTCTTTCAAAGTCCTATAAACCAATTAAGTTTTAGTAAACGGTAATCATCACATTATTATAATAAAAAATAATTAATATTATATTATTAATGTTAAACATAATTAATATAATATAAACCATTATTAATAATATTATTAATTCTTATTAACCAATATTAATATTAATATTATGAATATGAATATAATTATATCATTAATATTATAATTTTTATTAATATGATTATATATATATATTAGAAATGTAAAAAATGACACTGATCAGAGTATATTTATTATCAACCACTAGTTGTTGCTCTCAAATTTTGTGTGCAATGATGGAGAGCCATGTTTATGCAGTTGTGGACATGGGAAATGTGGATGTATCATGTGAGCATCTTGTCCTTTTGAGTACATGGATGCGTGTCAAGTTGCACTGCAAGAATTGCTCGCCGTACACCACATGCAGTGTGGACCCCACACGCAAAGAGATAAGATTGACGCGGTACACCACGCCTCCTGAATTAAAGTGAAATATTTTATTTTATTTTATTCGCCGGTGTCTAAGGTTATGGAAGCATCTACGAGACCGCTGAGTTAAAGTGAAAATATTTTATTTTATTAGCCGGTGTCTCAGGTGGGAAGCCTCTACAAGACCGACCGAGCAGGGTTGGAATTTCAAATCTCAACAGTCCGTCAAATTTGACGGTTTTCACAAATTATATACCCGTTTTGACAAATTTAACGAATTTGACGGGCAACCCCGTGACGGGTAATTTGCCCGTCAAATTACATCCCTGAGACCGAGGGTTTATGTATCTCTTCACTCTCGACATGACTCGTTACAATTTTTCCGCTCCCTTAGCATCGACCATCCAGAGCTTCCCAGCACCCAACGCCTGCATCCTCGTCCCCCAAAACCCACTCTGATATTGAAATTGAAATGGAAATTCAGTGTTATACTAAATTCAGTGTTATACTCCTGCAACTTCGGTTGGCGCTTCCACGGCTGTTTCCTGCTATGTGTTCATAAACCATCGTGGAGAAGCGAAGAAGAAATTCGCTAGCGATCTCTACAGTGGCCGTCTTGCCCTTTTTAGACCATCAGGACTTGCAGGGACTGAATTTCCGTTCTCAACTAAAAGCTGCTATTCCAAGCGCCTCGGTCCATGGTGTTTGGATGAACTCCTCATGCGGGATTCTGGGGGCTGGGGCTCCAATTATTCCTGTATTTTACCCCCGCAGAACTTAGATGGACAGATCAGAAGAGGGATGGAGTATGTGCTCGAGCCCTGCACCAACACCAAATGAAGAAAGACTCTCAAATACATCAAGAGAAGCCACGATATGACTCCGCCACTGTCAAAAAAAGGAGAGATGCTCTTTCCACTGTTGCAAATATAAGTGGGTTTGATCTCGACGGCGCGTTTGACGGGTGAGACCTGCAGCTCCCGCTCTATGTATAGAGTATATAACATGTATATGTATTTGATGCTTTGTAACAGTTATCCATTTATAAGTTAACACGCCTTCCTAGACAACACTCGCGGAGCTCTTTTGCTCATATGCCCTCTGTCAGGCATATCCACCCTAGATATTTCAAAACCAAGTAGATAAGTTTCTAGAAGTATGGCAGGTACTGCCTTTATCTTTAAAAGTGTTGGGACACTTCTCTTTGGAAAAAATGACAGATCTGATTGGGAGCACATACTTCACCAACTAAAAGTTCCAACTGATATAGAGAACAGACTAAAAATTAGTTATGACGCACTCAGAGGAGAGGAACAACAGATATTTTTAAGATATGGCCTGATTTTATATAGGAGAAAACAAGAATAGTGCCATAATAGCATGGGACAGATCAGGCAGTGAGGAAAGTTGGGTTTAAAAATTTAGAGGACAAATGCCTTGTAGAAGAGTGGAATATATATATATCTTACAGTCGAAACACTTCATCTTCCAGGCACCTTTGCAGTTGCGAGATTTTGACATAACATATGCGAAGCATCTCTCGAACATTCCAAAGTCCATAGGGCAGCTGGAGAACCTCGAACGAATCCTCATCTTTTCTTCCTCTCTTTCTACTTGACAGAAGAATTTGGTTGCTCTAACTTAACCAGCGCCGTCGATACAATTGGATGGTTGAGTCAGTTGACGAACTTGGAAGTGACTGGTTGTCCGGCGATCGAATTTCAAAGGGATTTGTGGTATCGGTTTCGGAAAGCCTCGAATCCTAAAGATTGAAAGGTGTAAAGAACCGCAGGAGCTGCTGCCCAGTGCTAAAACATTGGAATCTTTGGAGCAGTTGGAGCCTGGAGGCATTAGATTGTATGTAGTTGAAGACCATACGGGGTTTAGCACAGCTAACAAAGCTTAGATATTTAGATGTTCGGTTGGTGCCTTGAGCTTAGAGCAGTTGAATATTGTATGTAAACTTTAATGTCTCGCGCTGTCCTAAATTGCAATCGGGTGAGCATTACAAAAGGGTTGGGATAACTAAATTGAAGTTTTCAGATTGCAATTTAAAACCATCAAGTTTAAATTCAGTTTGCAATTTAAAACCATCGAGGCTAAAATATATAAATAGATGGTTGTATTCTAAATGAATGGTTACAAAGTTAATTTATGGTTATTCATTTAAGGTGTGGGTTTTGTTTGATAAACTACTAAGTTTAATATTTTTATGGTGTATTTAGTTGGGAAAAAATATCAAAAATCCAATCATATTAACTAAACAAAAATTGAACAATTACATCATATCATATTTAAAATAAAGAATTTTTTAAATAAAAAATATCTAAAAGTTTTAAATTAATTTATCTAATTTAATGAAAAAAATAATAAAAAACATGATATTTATATTTTTACAATTTTTAAGAATTATAAATATATATTAATAATTACTATAATTATTAACAATATAATTTTAAAATAATTTTTTTTACCTTTTTTTTATTTCATAAAAATGAATTAATTTTTTAAATTGTTATTAAATTGGTTTTTGTTTGGATGATTGGAAGGAATAATTGTTATCATAGGTGATTTCTACAATTTTTTATTAATTATATATTTTTTAAATTTAAAATTATTTTAAAATTAAAAAATATAAAACTAAAATGAAAAAAAATATAGATAATAGGATTAAAGCTTATAAAATGTACTTGTGAGTTTTAAACAATAGATTATGAAGAATTGTTATTAAAAGAGTATCCTTCTTTATAAGGTAGAGGAATTGTTAAAATAGATGGAAACAAAGTTTTATTAATTTGGAAATTAAAGGTTTTAAAGTTTTATTTAAGATAGTTTTAATATTACTATTTTAATTAAACAAACATTGAAATAAGTTGAGATTGAAATAAAAGAAGATAAAGAAAAATACCACAACATCAAGAGAATGAACACAAAATGTATTTTAGGAAGCCCAATATAGAAAACCAATGGAGAAGTTGATGACTATGCATTGCTCTTTTCTTCTCAAATATGAAAGTTGAATAAAAAGAAAGATGAACTCGCCATGGAGTTCTTACTAACATTGTGGTCTATATGGCTACTAAATGGTCTTTTAATTTCTTTGTTTTGCTTTTATATCCCACTTCTTTGTTCTACTTAACTATGGAACATTAATTGATACAAGAAGAATTGAACCCCCACATTTCCCAACAACCCAATATTTAACATGTTTTGATAGTTATCAAGTGTTAAGGTTAGAGTTTTTGCATACCTCAACTCTCGACAAGGGTTAGGATTTTGGACCCTCTAGAATCTCCTTGAAATTCAATGCATTACTAGCTCCACATGTGTTAGTAATGGGAGTTAATACGAAATCCACTTGATACATTGGTGTTCAATAGTATAAGTTAACTTGGGATATGCATAAACTCCTCATACAAACTCCAAATGAGGTGCTATTTACACTGTTGCAATGTTCTCAATGTGTAGAACAACATGGAGAGATTGAGAACTATGTGTTAATGAGAAAATCTCACAGGTGGATAGTAATATCTCCCTAAAATATGCCTATTGATGCTAGACAAACAAAGGGCTAGACTTCTATGGCTTTCCTTTAGATTCAAGCAATTGGATTCACAATTAAACTAGGAAATGGTAGAATAGCATACTTTCCTAAAGGTTTTCCTTTGTAAGTTTTAGTTGCTATAGTCCTGAAGTTCTAGCTCCAACCTATACAACCTACTTCTTTTACATAAAATAAAATCAATTCCTTTCTACTTATCTCCTTAGTGTTAGAATCCTAGATCTAGCTTAGATCTAACCTGATCTATAATAAAACAAATCAGATATGAACATTCAAGCATGAAAACAAACATTTATAGGGGAAAACCAATGCTCTATTAATCTGAATAATGGAAGTACATCAAAACAATTACCTTGTGATGTATATGCACTCATCTTTGCCCCTTGCTCCTTACTCCTCCTTAGCTCTTCAACCAAGCTAGGAAACCTGACTACAACTAATGTAGATGGAGAAGCACCTATGAATTTTGGAAACATAGATATGTGATTGATTCTTCCTCCTCATGCCCAAGATTTGTATTCTTTATATAGATTCTTGGAAGAGGCTTGGGACAGATTCTATATCTTCTAGAAACCGATGGAGACTCAAATGATGTGAGTTCCAAGGCTCATGCCACGAAGAAAAAATCCATCCCTCATTTTCCTCTTCGAAACTCAGTGAATATGGAAGCTTATAGAGGGCGTCACGAGTTTCACTATAGATGACTGACCTGTGACATGTCGCCCTTTGTCAATGTATGACAAAAAACACCCTGCAAAAATTCTCTAAATAATAAGCTAGAGTTGTGTCTTGGCTTTCATCTTCTATTGTATTCCTTTCTGGCCCTATAGGGTGGAAATTAAGGATAAAACAAACACCCCCAATGTGTAAGTTTGGGAAAGGAATGGATGACCGAAACACATTACAATAAAATAGTATCCATGTGAGGAAGTGTGAGGAGAGAGAAAAGAGGTCTGGAGGTCAAAGAGTACCTACAATCAAACACCAAGGATAAAAGAATATATAGACCATCCCCAAGGTAGGAATATTCAGACTCTGAAAAGTGTCAAAGTATGGATACCAAATAATACACTGCAAATTAATGACATGAAATGCAAGGTTGTGGCCACAAAATAATACATGGTGGATCCATGCCATCAATAAGATCATAGCCTCAAGAAAATATAATCTGGAGCTATGTCACAACATATACATAAAGAAGACAATGAGCACTGAGGAGAGTGCCCCCAATGTCTTCAAAGTACTCATAGACAAGTGATATACTTCGTCACAACTTGGGAGGGGAAGATGTAAATGAATGGTGTGGCATCAATCCAAAGGTATTCATCCCAAACCTTGATGGTACAAATCTACAACATGCGCATAGATGAGTTGATGTCAACCATGGTAGAAACTGACTAATTACCGGTCATTGATACATATTGTTAACATACGCGAGAGGACCCATCGATGAGGAATATGGACCGCAAGGTACCTAGTACAATCTAGCGAGTGTGAATAGAGGATATGATGTCAAACACTCATAAAATCAATTGATCAGGAGTTAATGAGGAAAAGCCATTGTCGATTGTGAGGAGGCCTACCACTGAAGACTGCAAGCTCCAAGGTACTAGATGATTTCCAGATCCCTCTCCTAGATAATGTATTGAAGTTGATAGGAAGAGATTAGTTGAAGGAGGGCCTTAATGTATCCCCCATCAATCGACATGAAACATACACCTAGAGATGATGTGAAGAGAGAGAATCATCAAGTACAACTGACACAGGGATGACCAACTCGAAAAGGAAACAAAACAACAGATGGCCAACTCACGCTTAAAATTCCCTTGAACATATAGCATGACATAATATGACTTGGAAACAAGACTCGAGAGCTAGAAGAATATAGTACAATAATGCAGGAGACATTGAAGAGCTCTTCACGATGACTGGAAGAGTAACCAACTCAAGGAATTTATGTTAGTCATATTACTGAGATGGCTCCTAGGAAAGCTAAGACCCAACTGTAAGATGATGATTCAAATAGGTGTCATGTTCAAGTGTGACTCAACTGATGTTGCCATTTCATAAATAGATCAATGGTGAAAAAACCTTGCTCTATATTTTTGTTTTTTAGTGTCTCTTTCATGTTTTAATGAGCACAAAAGAGAGATAAAAGTATGCTCAGTAGTGTCTTTTTTGCTTAGTTTTAACAAGCCTGAAAAAGAGCTAAAAGTATACTCATGATGGTGTATTTTTCATGTCTTTTAACGATTCTAAAAAAGAGGTAAAAGTGTACTCGAAAAGTCTCTTTTTCATGTCCTTTAACAAGTCTGAAAATAGAAATAAAATTTTACTCGATAGTGTCTTTTTCGTGTCCTTTTATGAGTTTGAAAAATAGATAAAATTGTACGTGTTTGTGTCTTTTAATGAGTCCAAAAAAGAGATAAAAGTGTACGTGTCTATAAAGAATGGGTGGCTTAACATCATGATCCTATGTTCCAAGAGCATGGATCCGACCTAAGAAATATTCATGCAAATGGTACTGGCAAGTGAGATCCACTCTTAGAATTTGTTCACTTCATGGGTAGGTGGATGAAAAATGAAGGCCAAATAATGCAAGAGATGGATGGTCAAAGGCTATTGCAATAGCGGTAAGCAAGATCTTAGGAAAACAATATTTCAATGATGAGGTAAATGAATCAAGAAGAAAATGTATAGACGTCCATCAAGCAACATAAAATCTCAGGAACCCGCTCGAGATATGGCCAGAATATAGATGAAGAGAGGAAAATGAGTCTCAACGTCGAGTCATGGAGGGACTGCAGGAGGGTTCCCAAGCCTACAAAAAATCGCAACATGGGAACCAAATGGTGATTCAGGTGCTAATTAGGGTGCTTGTGGAGGGTAGGAACTACCGAACAGGTTATGATGTGCAAAAATAGAGTGGCTAATGTTACAACTTGATGAGATCCAACCTAAGGAAGGTGAGGAAAAAATGGATGGTTAATAATTAAAATCATGGATGTAGGCAAAAAACTATCCCTATATGTCATTTTTAAAAACACGTACATCAAGTTTAGTGGAATTCGACATCTTCTTAAAAAAGAGTCCCCGTAATCCTATCAACACATGTAAACTAGATTCTGGGGTCAAAACGCGTAGTGAAATCTCAAAAATGAATTTATTTTTTATTTTTTTGATATGATATATGCAAAACAAAAAGCTCTCATACCACACACCTATGTACAAGGAAACATGCATTTTGATGGTTCATGAAAAGTAGATCCCATTTCTAGGCTCCAACCAAGGATCTTGATCATCACCGATGAACTCATGAGCCATTGTCAGCATCATATGGCACACCATGTTGGGGCCATGCCACATAGAAATGAATCTCTATGGATGAAGATACTCATATTGAGTGGTTTCATGAGCTATGGAAAATCCTTAATGATGACCATCAAGAAATGAAGGGGGTCTGAAACATAAATCTTTGGTGTAATGGGAAGCACAAAATTCAGTGGAAAGGGGGTATGAAACGTAAATCTTCAGTGTAATGGGAAGTATAAAATTTAGTGGAAAGTTCTAAAAAAGATAACCAAGGAAGAAAAGGGTCAAAACTGGGAGTTCTACTGGATGCTCCAACAAATTCACCCAGTCCCAGATCAGGACTCATCATGTTAACTCTCGTTTGGTCCAAATCAAGAAGGATATATGATCGATGCATCACATATTCCTTAGGTTCATATATGGTAGCCATGACATCCAAGATGGCCCTATCTGAAGGAAACTATAATACCCCCTTTCTAAACCTCTAATTATGTGTAATTAATCATAATTAATGATTGTCATGCAATGACATGTAAATATTGTAAATGTGTTATTGTTTAATTGATAATGCCAAGAGCTTATTGTGGGGTGAAGCCTTAAAAGTATTGTCCATGATACCACTAGAGGAAAGAGTGAGGGAGCCTATTGAAGGGGTTCATTATGATGAGATGACCCAAATCCCCTTGTTGAGATATTTGATTTAGAAATAATAAGTCATTTCCCTTCACCCTGATTTCAAGAAAAATCAGTTAATGGAAAGGGGGTTGGTTGTTGGACAACCAACCACCCCAATGAATACAAGTATGGGATATTAGGTTAGGAAAACCAAAGTTGTCATCCACAGGTACAACAAAGTACCAATTCTGTAGCCCAGATTGACCCCACAGGTTCCTTCTGACAAAAGGAAAAAGTGTTAGAAAAACAAGATTGTGAAGCAATAAAATAAAACAAATGTGGAAATAAAACATAGAAGATACATAATACAATAGAGACATATATATACATGGTTCACCTAGTGTGGGCTACGTCCACCCGAGAAATTTCCATGTCCTTCCTTTATTATTATCCAACAAATGAAGGGATACAACCTACAACACACTCATTGTAACTACCTCTTCTTTCTCTCACAGTGTCCTCACTTAGAATACAATATTCACAATGATACATAGCCACAATACATTTCCCTCATAAAAGAGGGTTTCCTTCTAGGGAAAAAAAACCTAACATAACTTCTATTGTTAGATCTGCGACCTTATAATGAACGGTCCAGATTTGGTATGAACTTACAATATACATTTACAAGGAAAATTTTCCTTCAGGGGCTTCGCCTCGAACCCCTGCCAGGGCCCGCTTTTCCCCGAACGTCGCAGAGGGGGTAACCCTCCTCTACACTCCTGCGTATGGAGAATTGTACATTATTTCAGGATGTAAGGTCTTCATGGGGTATAAACATGATTGAAAACAAAGACCTATGAATCAGAAAGATAATCAAGCTGCACAACCAACAATCTTCCACTTGGAGATTGTTCTCAACAACTCCACCGCTATTGTATCTATTGGACTATGAACCTTCTTGGACCTGGAAAATTTCTCATCTTCACCTTCATGCTTGAAGACCAATTGAAACTGAGAAGGAACTCAGTTTCTCCCTGGTTACTCCCTTTGTTAACATGTCTGCAGGGTTTTGGCTAGTGTGTATCTTTTCCAACTTGAAATGTCCATCTTCCAAGACAGATCGTATGAAATGGTACATGAGTTGTATATTCTTAGTATTCAAATGGAATGATGAGTTATTTGCAAGATGAATGGCACTCTCACTGTCACAATACAATCTTCCATTCTCCTGCTTCTTTCCTAATTACTCCATAAACCTTTGTAACCAAATCATCTCTTTACTAGCCTCTGTAGAAACAACATAATATGCCTCTATTGTTGAAAGTGAAATAAATTTTTGTAGTTTTGAAATCCAACTTACTGTTGCTCCACCTATAATAAAAACATACCCCGTGGTGCTCCTCCTGCTATCTTTATCAAATGCCATATCTGAATCAACATATCCCTGTAGAACAGTGTCTGAACCTCCAAAACATAATGCATGATTAGAAGTACCTCTCAAATACCTGAGAATCCACTTTACTGCCTCTCAATGTTCTTTACCTATATTGTTCATATACCTTCTCACAACTCCCGCTGCATGTGCAATATCTAGTCTTGTGCAAACCATCGCATACATCAAGATGCCAATTGTTGATGAATAAGGGACCCTGTACATGTATTTTATATCCTCCTGTGTCTTGAGACACATTTCCTTAGTTAATTTGAAATTGCTAGCCAAAGGTGTACTAATTGGTTTTTCATTCAACATTATAAACCTCTCCAACACCTTCTCTATGTACTCACCCTAAGACAATGTCAATTTGCGATTTTTCTTGTCTCTTGTTATTCTCATAGCAAGGATTTTCTTTGCAGCACCCAAATCCTTCATCACAAATGAATTAGATAATTTCTTCTTGAGCACATGTATATCCTGCATATCAGACCCTGCAACAAGCATGTCATATACATACAATAGGAAGATAATATAGCTTCCATTTTCTAGCCTTTTAAAATAAACACAGTGATCAGAATGACATCTACTATAACCTTGTTCTTTCATAAACCTGTCAAACTTCAAATACCACTGTCTTGGATCTTTCTTTAGGCCATACAAGCTCTTCTTCAACCTGCATACCAAATTCTCCTTCCCTTTGACCTCATACCCCTGTGGCTACTACATATAAATATCTTCCTCCAAATCCCCATGGAGAAAATTTGTTTTTACATCTATTTGTTCAAGATGCAAATATTGTACTACCACAAGACTTAAAATAGTCCTAATTGAAGTCATTTTAACAACATGATAAAATATTTCATCAAAATCTATACCTTTCTTTTGTGTAAACCCCTTTACAAAAATTTTAGCCTTGTACCACTTTTTTCCTCCATCTTCTTCCTTCAACTTGTAAACCCATTTATTCTGCAATGCTCTTTTTCCTACAGGAAACTGAACCAAGTCCCAAGTCTAGTTATTTACCAAGGAATCCATTTCCTCTTTCATGCCTTTCTCCCACTTATTTTTGGTGTCTACCTGCATTGCCTCTTCATAACATTTTGGTTCACCATAATCAATCAACAATAAATAATACAATGAAGGAGAGTATTGTTCAGGGGGTCTACTTAACCTAGTAGATATTCTAACTACACTTGCATGAGTTTGAGGTGTCTTTTGCTCATGTTGTTGTACATTTTGATTTTACAGTTCCTTTGAAATTTATTTTTCAATGATCTCATCAAGCACTATGTATTCTGGTTTTTCTTTTTCCTGTTTCTTTCCCTACAACTGATCTTTGTACATGACCTTCTCATTGAATAAGACATCTCTACTCCTAATGATTTTTTTATTTTCATAATCCCATAAGAAATAACCAAAATCATTAACATTGTATCCAATAAATTAGGTACACTTCTTAGATTTTGCCTCAAGCTTTGTTCTATTTTCTTTATCAATATGGACAAATGATTCACAACCAAAATTCTTCAAAAAAGAATAGTTTAACTTTTTTCCTATCCATGCCTCCTCTAGAATTCAACCATATAAAGAGCTTGAAGGTCCTCTGTTTATTAAGTAAATAGAAGTATCTACAACATCTTCCCAGAACTATAAGGGAAAACCAACATGCAATCTCATACTCCTTGCACGCTCCTTGATTGTCTTGTTCATCATTTCTGACACACCATTTGTAGGTGGTGTTCCTGGAACTATCTTCTCTCTACGAATCCCATGGTATGAACAATAATAATCAAATTCCTTGCTACAATATTCACCTCCATTGTCTAATCTGAGACACTCCAACCTTTTTCTTGTTTCATTCTCAACCAAAGCTTTCCATTTCTTAAAAGTATAAAAAACATTAGATTTTTTTCGAATGCAATAAACCCAAGTTTTTCTAGTTGCATCATCAATAAAAGTAACATAATAATGAGAAACACCAAGAGATGATACTTAAGATGGTTCCCATACATCTATATGCACAAGCTCTAACCTTTCACTCTTCTTTTCTTTTCCAACTTTGATAAATATGACTCTCTTAAGTTTTCCATAAACACAATGCTCACAGAAATCCAAATCAATTTTTTTAAGATCTGGAAACAAATTTCTTTTGTGAAGTATCTTCATCCCCTTCTCACTCATGTGCCCAAGCCTATGATGCCACAGTGTTGTATCCACTCCTGTATAAGCTGAAGAGATAAAAGAGTCAGTATTACCAATACATAAATACAATGTACCTTCCTTCTCTCCTTTTTCTGTCACCAATGATCCTTTGGTGACCTTCCACTCCTTATCTATAAATATAGATAAACATGCTTCACTTTCCAACTGCCCTATTGAAATTATATTTTTCCTTAGATCTGGAACATTTCATTACCTCTTTCAACAACCATTGTTTTCCATTCTTTTGCTTTATTTGTACCTTACACATCTTATCTGTAAATATGGATATACAAAATTCACTTTCTAACTTCCCTGTTGAAATTAGATTTTTCCTTAGATCTGGAACATGTCTTACCTCTTTCAACAACCATTGGTTTCCATTTTTTTGTATATTTTAACCTTGTACAATATTTACTGCAAAAAAAAATTCAGTAAAAGAACATAAAAGATACAATGGCAAATACAAACATTACACAGAGATTTTTCCCCTGGAAACCCAAACTGGGAAAACCAACATATTCTATATTCATTCATAGTGATACATTGTTTACAATACAATATACATATAGGATCCAACCTGATCCAAAAACCTAACCCAATGACCTGGATTAGTCAACAACTCTAATTCCTTAACCAGAAATAGAAAACCATCGACAAAAAACCATGTGCTAAAAAACCACCTAAATATGTGACACGTTTCTCGAGGAAAAAAAACCGGGGGCACTGCTTCTACACCCCCCTGCGTGCCTGGAGAAAAACACAGACACTATTTCTCATGCAAATAATATAACACATACCCAACATTCTCCCGCTTTTTATTTTCTTTGCATACAGGGGGTTACAGGGTTACATAGTCAACAATCTAGGGAAGCAATGCCCATGATCCTCTACACCAAGAGAACTTCTCAGTGCTCACAGACTTTGTTAATGAGTCTGAAACATTATTCAAATTCTCCACCTTCATCAACGATATTTTCTTTTCTTCAATCATGTCTCTCACAAAGTGATATTGAATATCAATATGCTTTGTCTTTGAATGATAAGTCAGGTTCTTCGCCAGAAAAAATGCACTCTGACTATCACACTCTATATTTACAGCTTGTTGTACCAACCCAATACCTGAACACAATATTTGTAACCATAATGCTTCCTTACTTGCATGAGTGGTTGCAATCTATTCAGCTTTTGTAGTTGAAAGTTCCACTACAGACTGTCTTTTTCTCATCCAACTTATTGCTCCTCCAAACAGGTTAAACACATACCCACTTGTAGATATCCTACGATCCAGATCTCCAGCCTAGTCTGCATCCACAAAGACATGTATATCCACCACTCTTTCCAATCCCGCTCTTCCTTCGTAGCACAATCCATAGCTAGTAGTGCCACGCAAATACCTAAAAACCCTTTTTACTGTTGTCCAATGCTCCTTCCCTAGTTTTGACATATACCTGCTCAAAACTCCCACTGCATGTGCAATGTCTGGTCTAGTAAAGACCATTTCATACATAAAACTGCCAACTACATTCACATATGGAACACGAGACATGTTCTCCTCCTCTTCATGTGTCTTGGGACATTGATCCACATATAACTTTACACCAACATGAATAGGAACCTTGACCGGTTTACATTCCTGCATATTAAACCTCTTCAATATTGTCTCGACATATTTTCTCTGATTTAACCAGAGTTTCCTTCTTTTCCGATCTCTTTTATTTTCCATGCCCAAAATGAAATTTGAAGCACCGAGATCCTTCATGTCAAATTTAAAGGACAACTAAGTTTTCACATCCTGGATAATCTCCTTGTTGTTTCCACGAGAAAAATGTCATCCACATACAAGACCAAATAAATCAAATGATCACCAATTAATTTAAAATACACACAATGATCCTCTTTGCTTCTTGTAAAGCTAAGTCCCATCATATAAGTATCAAATTTTTGATACCATATCCTTGGTGATTTTTTAAAACCATACAGAGACATTTTCATCTTGCATACTAGCTCCTTCTTTCCCTTCACAACATAACCTTCCGGTTGATTCATATAGATTTCTTCTTCTAGATCCCCATGTAGGAATGTTTTCTTCACATCCATCTGTTCTACTTCAAAATCAAATGCAGCAACAACAGATAACAAAAATCTTATAGAGGTTAACTTGTCAACATGAGTTTTCAGTCAACAAGGGGAGGACATCCTTGTTACACGTCAAAATTGCTCAGTTGGATAAGTGTCGCATTGTCCCTATCAATCATCGTAAGTGTCGCATCTTCCCTACAACTTTTGCAAGTGTCGCAAGTTGGTCACTAGTGTCGCAAACGATGTTCAGACATAATTCCATGATAACGACACTAAGGAGGCACTTATGAAATATCACATGACTGATTTGAAGGAGGAGAACTGGCTTACTGGAATCAAATAACCTTTTTCCACCTGAAAGCACCTCAAAAACTGAGTTTTGGAGAGGAGCGCTCCCCCTTACACTATCTCGGAGCGTCGACGCTCCCCCTTACACTGTCAGGGAGTGTTATAACACTCCCCTGGCCCTTTTGAGGAAGCGTTATAGATTTTGGAGCGCTGGCGCTTCCCTTAACCTTTTCAGGGAGCGCTACAATGCTCTGATGGCCCTTTTGAGGGAGCGCTACCTATTATGGGCGGTTGTTAAGCTGTTGAGACGGATGGGGGAAGCATCTTTTCATTCTTGGAAGGCACTTGGATTCGAATCCCTAGTCCAACCATGATCTTAGGGCAGATCCTCAACTGAAGGAGGAAAATCCTCAACTTCCCCAAGGATATCTCAATTGGTTAAAGCCTCTCCAAGGCTATATAAGAAAGCTTTCTAATGGTGAAAGAGGACTGCAAAATGGAGAATCACACCAAACTTATGATCTCATAAGTGGTGTTGGAGATGATAAGGGGAGAGAAGAATTGAACATATGAAACTTATGATCTTGGAGGAAACTTACAGTCAGCCAAAGGAAAGTGATCAGTGAAGTTGTTGTTATCCAGGTTGTGGATCTTTCAGGCAAGGGTTAGATGAAGAGGACTTGACGAAGCTGTCGCATTCGCATCTACGATTGTAAGTATTACTGTCGTTATTCTCATTAATATGACACGCTTGGCCTGTTTCTTTCTAGTTTGTGTCTGATGTCACATGAACTTATCATTTATTGATAGATCTGTTTTCAAGCTAATGTCAATAGAGTAGGAAGTGGTCGTATCTTGTTTTGTCCACAGACCTCAGCGAGGAGCAAAAGGATTGGAGCGCAACTCAGAGCATGCAGGGACAAACGTCAATTAAAAGGTACTTCTGTTATCCTCCCTTCTCATGCATTAGTTTTGGATAGATTTGAAAGGAATTCAGTGTCCACGTTAAGCATTTTTCTGTCTAGGGTTAAGGTCAATCCTTAGAGGTGATCTACCTGTCCGCAGGGAGATTTTCCTATCAAATCAAAACCTCTTGTTTGGATTTTTCTCCTCATTGACCTTGTTCTATACCTTGATTTTTTTAGACCTGGTTCACCCCTCTTTGATTAGTTTCATGAGCTGATTGGCTCCTTACTTTACCACATTCAGCATACTTGTCAAGCTCAGATCTTAATTTTTGAATTTTTTTGACATTTTTGGGACTTTTAGACCCTGGCACCCCTGTCCTAGTGTTAACAGAGTGCCAGTGCTCCTAATAGCCTTACACAGAGCGCTATAACGCTCTTTGCCTTTGGCAACAGAGCGCCAGCCCCCTTTTGGCCAAAAAACCCTCCACAATTGCATTTTTCAGGGTTTGCCTCTGTGGCTCGTTTGCTGAGTGATCTAGTGAGTCAATTTTTCTTCCTTTTTAGCCTTGGCATCTGTCTTTTTGAAGAATAAATACCTTGTTGATCGGATATTGTAGCCTTCTTCACCATTTTTCATTGATTTTTTATGTCGAGTAAAGCTTGGAAGCTATGCATTGCTTTTCTCTTCTCTTCAATTGAGCAAAAACCCTGGTGAAGGTCATCAAAGGTCTGCAGACCTCTGTATTTTGTTTTCAGTCGAGGTCATTGTTCTTCAAATCTCGCTTTTGGGTGTGAAGTTTGCTTTTTCTTTGATTGTTTCTTTTCTTTCGTTTTTCATTTTGATTGCTACAAAGGGTGCATTGTTTGTGTGACTTTTGCTTATGCTAGTTTGGTTTTCATTCATACCAAGAAGATAATTAGCAGAGATAAGCATTGTATCATATTGATCATCATCCATACGCAAACAATAAAAATATCTTCATGATTGATTGAGCATATTAGAAGGCATTTAGAAGTTTTTGCATTACATCAGGATTTGATTGAGAAAAGAATGGTTCGAGAGCATTCCGTAGTTGTGCTTGTTAGTGAAAGAACTCTCTCTCTCCCTTAGCTAGATGTTCATCGAAAGAAAATGACTGTTTATCATGTTCGATGCATTCTTTGGGTCTGAGTCATAATTCCATTTGTTTCACTTCCATGCACCCCTTTGCGTATAGAACAACCATAAAAATCAACGCTAATTAAAACTTATCTAGAACTTTTTCTTTGCTAGGATCCTCCACCAACAGTAGGATAGGTGTAGTACTTTGGATTAGGCTGTGAGCATAACTCTCCAAAGTTTTCATAACAAACATTATCATCCTGAGTTAGGGAGAGTCAAATCCAGTTATCGTATAAGTCTGCCTGGGATCCCCCTCTCACACAGGGGTTACGCATGAGGTTGCATTCAGATAAGATACGGGGACTAACCCTCTGTGGTTTAACTGATTGTGGTGGTCGGATCGTATTATGGGGATCACTTTGAGGTAAATCCACAATTACTGCGTGGAAGCCTCTTAGTTGGTTT
>ML791316.1:263280-291632 GCA_009831015.1 Picea engelmannii
ACATTTGCATGGACTTGTCTCTTTGGATAAATATTAAACTAGTCATGCTAGAATAGGAAGTATGATTTGTCTTCATGGTTTATTGGATTGCAGGACTTGTTGAAAGGCTTGGGGATCAAGGCTCAACTTGGACTGGGCGAGGAAAAACATCGTAAAAAGTTACTCATATCTTCTTCCTCTTCTCTATAGATTATCTTAGCTAGGTTTAAAGGAATGTCAGTGATCAAAGTTAGCACTTTTCTATTTTGGTCATAGGGGTCTAGGATCCAAGAGGGAATTCACATGTTTGCAGGGGGATTTTCCTGTAACAAATGATTTATTACGAGACTTCTACCACACATTTGTAGGCCCTTGATTCAACAAAAGGTCATGTCACAACCTAAGGCTCTGGAATTGCAATGAAAAGAGAGGCATCTCCGGCAGGAGATATTGGAGGAATGGCACAAGTTCAAACGTAGTTGGCTGCATTGACAGTTCAACTGGTGAATCTTACCAAAGGAAAGGAGAAATGATAATAAGTCAGGTGTACCAATTGTAGGATGAAGGGCCATCACAAGGATGAATTCCCAACATTCATGTAGTATTTGGTAGATGGAGCACCAAATCCACTACCAGGGGGGATACTGCGAGATATCTAAGAAATGGGGCCATCACCCCACTGAGTGTCCATTGCTACATAAGTATCAGAGTACACCAAAAAAACTAATTGCAATTTTTGCTAGTTGGTAGGACACAAAGAGAAGGATTGTCATGCATTTGACCTACTAAGGGAGTGCACATAAGATATGTACAAGATCCAAGAAGAGAATGTCACCACAGAGGGGGGTGGTGTGCATTATAACAATCAGAGGAACATAGGAAAAATTGGTAGAGGTCTGGGTAGAGGGACTTTTGGTAGAGGAGGATGAGGACCAATTATATGTTTTATAACTGTAATCAACCTGGACACATGGCCCGCAATTGCCAAAATATTTGTACGACATGCACATATTACAAGGAAATGGATCACTCGACATAAGACTTTCCCCCACTAGTTGCGAAGTGGCATGCCAGAGGAAACCCAAACTAGAATCTGAATCTGAATGTGTAGATGATATCATTTGAAAGGCACAATGAAGGATCAAAAGTAGTAGTTGTTACGCATGGAGGAGATAAAACAAGAACTAATATGATGAATCAAGGAAAGAAGAATGAGCAGTGGGTAAGAAAGTCAGTAGGGCCTATACCATCATTCGATCCACAATAGGAGAAAGATAAATATTAGAGAGAAATAAAATAAATTCTTGGATATCATGGGGGAGCATCAACATCATCGTCGCCTCGTATAGAATATAAAGTTGTGCCGAAGAAGCCAATGGTGAAGGTAAGTACATTAATAAAATTCCTCAAGAGTTGTGTAGAACTAATGAAAGATGGAACTACATTAAGTACATTATATGACATGATTGATCAATGAAAAAAAGGAAGAGAAACCCCTGTCGTGCAAAGAATGGTAAACCAGGTACTACACAGGAAGAGAACCAACAGAGAATTTAGGTTCAATTCACAGATTGAAGAGTATGATGTGGATATTGTTATCTTGGACTTAGGGTCTAATGTGAATGTGCTACCTAAGAAGGCATGGAGGATGATGGGAGAACCTGAGCTAGTATGGTCCCCTATTCATTTAAGGCTCGCGAATCAATATAAGATAGTTTTGATTGGGAGATTGACAGGAGTACCTATGAACATAGATGGGGTGTGCAACATGGCAGACTTTGAATTTATTGAGATCATAGATGAAAATCAACCATATCCAACATTGATGGGACTAGAATGGGATTTCGGTAAACATGAAATCATTAACTTGAAAATAAGGGAGATGATATTCAAGGTTGAGGATCTAAAAGTTACTGCACCCTTGGACCCATCAGAAGGAAAGAGATACATAGAGCCAGCCAGAGAGAGTGACATTTACAACTTATACAATCTGACTGTGCATATGGAAGATTATGTCAAGATTACAATGAATGGTGCACTGAGGTGGAGAAGTATCAGTTCATGCACATCATATTTAGAAGTCGGTCTCAAGAATTGGTAGTAGAGGATGCATGAAGTGTCAACTAGATGATGTGTGTGTATAAATTGATCCTTGCACTGGATTGGAATGGAGCTATGTGACCCACCTAGGTACGATGGACTAACTGAGATAAACATGTTTGCAAAATCATTTGAGTTATAGGTACCTGAACAACAAATGTTGTTGGCACTAGATGTCGTCTTAAAGGAAACTCCAACTAGATGGTGGGTTTCACACACAGAGAGAATAAAATACTACTCACAATGCAGTAGACTAATGAAGATACGCTTTGGCTCTGAGGAAGAATAAATTGTGCAGAAGTACATAGGAGAAAGTGACCTGACAATTCACATGGAAAAATGTAGGGATTTATGGCACTCGGTATTGGAAATAGAGTGGACGCACAGATTCATGTTGGGTATGTGTTATATTATTTGCATGTGTGTGTGTGTGTGGGTGCGTCAGATACGACGACTGCGTTTGACGATCCCTTCACCTAGGGCTCTGCCATTGCACCGGGCGATTCCTAGGGGGGTCCCAGGGGGGGCAGGTATGCCCCCCCTGGTTACGCACAGTGTTCGGGGCAACGCCCCGAAATTTTTTTTTTGGGGCGGTTTTTGCTATTTTTAGCGGATTTTGCTATTTTTAGCTGATTTGTAAATTAATCCCGGATTAAGGGATTAGTGTTTTGGTATCTACGGAATACCTACAAACATTGTATATATTGTATGACGAATGGTGAAATTCAATATAATGAAAAAGAAAGGTTTTCCCGGTTGAGGGTTTCCGATAAAGATCTCTGTGTATTCTGTGTATGAGCCATTGATTAATTTCTGTATTGCTTAAGAATATATATGCATTTCTTTACTTCACAGGTTTAAAACTTACAATTCATACACACCTTGGACACAATCCCGAAGAATTGGTATACAGAATTGAATATGCGCAGGGAGACAACAAGATGTGAAGAATTGACTCAGAGATTCGAAATCACTTTTACATTTGAACATGAATCTCCATCCATATATGCAGTACTACAGATGATTCAAATGAAGATCTTCTTAGAGGTAGAGATGATGGAATTAGTACCAGTATGCAGTGCACATAAAGTCAAGATCATTGTCCATGAGCTATTGGAATGCTTTAACGTAGTGAATGAAGAGTACGAGGAGGAGGATCCCATGAATGTACAAATACCTGAGACAAAGGAGTACGAGTAGTAGAAGGGTCATAGCTTTCATTCGTCATATGCACACAACCTATAAAGACACAGAAGGTAAATATTAGGACGTCAGAGAATCCCAATTTTGCACAGATAGGAGATTATTGGAATGATGAGACAATTGAGAAGGTTGTAGATTTATTATGGGAATATCGAGACTTATTCCCAACAACATTTTTAGAGATAAATGGAATAGTAGGAGACTTAGGCGAGATGAAGATTTCACTGAAACCTGGATCTAAGATAATATGACAGAGACCTTATAGGTTAAACCTGAGGTACAAAGAGAAGGTCAAGGATGAAATATACAGGATGTTGGACACGAGAATTATTGAACCAGTAGAAGAATCCAAGTGGAACATCCCAATGGTGGTGCAGGAAAAGAAGACATGAGGAATTAGGATCTACATGGATCTAAGAAAATTGAATGACGCAGGCTTACATGATCCATTCCCAACACCATTCACGAATGAGGTACTGGAAAATGTAGGAGGTCAAGAAACTTATTATTTTACAGATGGATTCTCTAGGTACCATCAGATAAAAAACACACAAGAGGATAGACACAAGACCAATTTTGCGATATAGTGGAGCAATTATCAATATACAATTATGCCATTTGGATTGAAGAATTCCCCTGCGGTGTTTTCTAGGGTAGTAGTGGCAACATTCAAGGAGTTCATTCATAAATTCTTGGAAGTTTACTAGGATGATTGGATGGTGTTCATTTTACTGCA
Source organism: Picea engelmannii (assembly GCA_009831015.1). Classification (NCBI taxonomy): domain Eukaryota; kingdom Viridiplantae; phylum Streptophyta; class Pinopsida; order Pinales; family Pinaceae; genus Picea; species Picea engelmannii. The sequence continues at coordinate 267,299 of ML791316.1, forward strand.
GGATCATATAGAATTTCTTTGACTCATGTTATATCGATGTAGACAGTGTCATATTTCGCTGAACTTAAAGAAGTGTATCTTTTGCGTGCCATTTGGAATTCTACTAGGACATGTAGTATGAAAACATGGACTATTAGTCGATCTAGCCAAGATTGCAGTAATTCTGGACTTGGAACCCCCAACATCAGTCATACAACTAAGGGAAATGTTGGGTCATACCAGTTATTATAGGAAATTTATCAAAGTATATGTGTTGATTACAACACCCATGGAAAATTTATTGAAGAATGAATCCAAGTTTCAATGGAATGAGCATTACCAGAAGGTGTTGGACACTTTGAAACAAAAACTGGTAACCACACCAATTTTGATCTCCCAAAAGTGGAACAAGGAGTTCCATGTACATGTAGATGCATCATCCATAGCGTTGGGCGCAGTGTTGTCACAACCAGGAGAAGGGGACATATATCATCCAATCATTTTTGCAAGTAGGAAGTTGTCTATATAATAAACATATTATACAACTATAGAATGGGAAGGATTAGAAATGGTATATACACTACAAAAGTTCAAGAACTACTTACTGGGGTCCCACTTCAAGATGTATACAAACCATTCTATATTAAAGTACTTAGTCAACAAGCCTGTATTAGCAGGAAGAATATGCAAATGGCTATTATTATTTCAGGAATATGGCTATGAGGTCATAGTAAAATCAGAGAAGCTAAATGTAGGACCAAAGCATCTATCACGCATACTGACAGGAGAAGATGCAGGTAATTTAGATGATAGCTTCCCAAATGTGCAGTTATTTGTAGTAAGGATGGTGGATGATTACTTCTCGAACATTGTGGAGTTTATAAGTATAGGCATGGCCCCCTCTGAAATGAAAATTGCGCAGAAGAAACAATTGGTAGTGAAAGAAACAGATTATTAGTTGATTGCAAGGAATTTATATAAGTTGGGTGCAGATGGAATATTGAGATGTTGTGTACTGGAACATGAAAGGCCAATTATACTTGAAGAAGCACATGATGGGATTGTTGGAGGACATTATGCAGGAAGAGAAATGACACAAAAGATTTTATGTGCAGGGATTTGGTGGCCTATGATTCACAAAGATGCAAAGGAGTATTGTTAGTCATGCGATGTATGTCAAAGAGTGGGAAAACCATCTAGGAGAGATGAAATTTCATTAAATCCATAGGTTACATTGCAATCATTTGATAATTGGTCCATTGACTTTGTAGGACCAATCAATCCACAAGCAAGAAGATCAAGGGAAAGGTACATCATCATTGCGACAAAGTACTTGACAAGGTGGGTAGAAGAAACACCAGTTACCAATTGTAATGCATATACTTTTGCATGGTTTCTATTCGAGAATGTAGTCACGAGCTTTAGATGTTCATGCATATTACTTAGTGATCAAGGTACGCACTTTATGAACATAACAATTTCCTCATTAATTGAGGAGTTTCATATTCATCATCAAAAGCGTACACCATATCACCCATAGGCCAATGGCACAATGGAAGATTTTAATAAGATCTTGGAGAATGATTTGACAAAGATATGTAATGTAGGGAGAGATGATTGGGACTTACAGGTCTCTGTCGTACTACGGGCTTACAAAAATACAAGTAAGAAGCTAACAAGACATACACATTTCTAGTTGGTCTATGGACATGAAGTAGTGATGCCAATGGAGTTCATTCTACCTAGCCTGTGCATTGCATCAATCACTGGGCTCTCGGATACTGATGTGATAGAGGAGAGGTTGGCACAGTTAGTATAGCTTGAGGAGGAACATTTTGTTGCAGGATTTCATCAGCAGGTTCAGAAAGCAAGAGAGAAGGCCTGGCATGATCGACACATTAAACCAAATAAATTTCAAGTCGACAATTTGGTACCACTCTATGACAACAAGTATATGCAGCATCCATGGAAGTTTTTCATGCACTGGTTAGGACCCTACATGATCCAACAAATAACCGAGACAGGTGTTTCACAGTTGGAAACCTTGAATGGAAATGTCTTGGAGGGAATGGTGAATGGGAGTCAACTGGAACTCAACTGAGATGACCAACAGATTTTGCGGTAATTTGGGTTGCGTCGAAAAAAAAAAAAAAAAGGAGCTCAAGTACCAAGGTATTAGAACTTGCATAGAAGGAATGAACATCACACACAAAAATAACACTACACCAAGTTGAGAGACAAGATAGATATGCAATAGAATGTGAAGTATCCAACATAAATATCAAAGAGCCATTGCGTAGTTTTTCAATGACAAGACCGTTACAAGCAATCAAACATGAAAATGATAGTTAGGCAACAGGTGTGACAGGTCATAAAAGCGTTGCATAAGTCTTAAATGGGAAAAGTTGTCAAAAATCATGAACACATTAGCAATACAAGAGGAAAATCATAAGACATATTTGGTAATAAAGGAGCATTTAGTTAGCAAGTCACTAACCACAACGACAGATTGGAGAAGACATTTAAGGTAGGATGAGATAAGTATACTTGGCACGAAAGCACAAAAATAGCAGGAAGTCGGTAAACTCTAAGTCATTGTTACATGCAAGCAAGAGAGAACAGAGCCAAACTACCATAGCCGAGCTAACACAACCCTCACAAACGCAGAGCTAGTCCAAGAGTCCATCACACAAATAGAATGGTGTCGCCGAGAGTTAGAGGGTCATCCGTCATAGCAAAGAAACAACTAAAACAACCAATAGCAGAAGTGGAGATCGAGGAGGTAGCTGGAACTTTGACACCAATGCCACCTACAGTTTTTCACATAGAATACTTACCACCAAGGAAGGATGACTCACCACCACTAAATGTACCAGTGAATACAAAGTACCCATTGTCGATAACACCAGTTTCGGTCAACGTCAGTAGCGACGAAGACATGATCGAGAATATTTCCAACCTGAATTTTATGGACTGTGATATCATAGATACACAAAAATTCCCTTAGTTGGACAGGGATAAATATTTATGCACGAAAACCTCCCCAGTCACAGGAACAATTATGGTAGAGCAACAGGAATGGGTGTTGAGCTTGGAGAAAGAAGGGATACTAAACTTGCTTGAAATTCCACATTTCAGCCGAAGTACATAAATTAATGCCTTGGTAAAGGTATTACTCAATTATGTTCACGGGGGGACACTCTGGCTCGATCCCCTAGTATTGATTGATACTGTGTTGATTGCGCGTATCACAGGTTTGCGCAAAGTAGGAGAAAACCCAGGAATATTGTTCAACAAAATGGGAGAGCGAGCCCTCTCCGAGTCTATGAAAGAAAAATTTGGACACATTCAGAGGAAATATGGGTCTGGATGTCAAGAGAATCAACAAGAAGGATTTCAGGTTTGCGACACAGGTTTTCTCCTGCAAACTGTTGCACAAATGTGGCAAAGACAAAGTACCAAATGCAGTAATTTTAGCAGCAGATAAATGTAAGGAAGGAGTTCAAATGAACTGGGCTACAATTTTAGTCAACCAATTTTTACAAGATTGCATAGAGGCCCAGGAGAAGGGCATTGAATTTCACTACGCATGGTTTCTCATCCTCATTGTGTTGGTCGAGTGGAAAGAGCCCGCGTATTACCAGCGCATGCATACTTAAGGTCGTATCACTTTGGCTGCTAGGTATGCCAACTTGTGACACACAACAGTCAAGAGAGATAAGAACGACAACAATGCCACATTTTATACCTATTTGGAGCTCGTTGTTGTTGTAGTGGAGACCACACCACACATATTCGAGGAAACAGTCACCACATATAAGGATATCGCATGATTCAGATACGACATGCACCATATGTATGTACAAGACAAAAAGGATCTTGCATGACAATGGTTGCCAACCAGTTATCGATTGACAACAGAAGACGCGCACTTAATAATCAATGACTGGGAGGAAGATTGGAAGAGCCCAACAGAAAAGATAGGGCCATCGGAAGAGGATGAAGACCAAGAATAGGATCAAACGAATGGCACATACCATCTTCCTAGCCAATCTACAGTCCCTGAAGCAAGACTCAAAAGGAAGGATAAGGAGCCAGAAAAGGCAGGAGGGGCACAGAAGAAAGTTAAGGCGTAGAGGCAGACCCCATTTTATATCTTACTCAATGATGATATTGATAGGATTGGTTACCAAATACAAGATACCAGAGAGGAAATCTAGGAGGAAGCAACAAAGAAGCAAGAAGAACAATAGAAGAAGGTGCATGATCATCTGGGAATACTTCAACAGATACTAGAACAACATGCAGCATGACATAACACAGATAAGTGGGAGGACCGTCCACAGGGCCAAGGACAAAAGAGAAAAGCGCACATTCGGCCATGACACAACTAATAAGGGAACATAGAACCCTATGGATTAAGGCAGATGCACTAGAGTTTCTAGTGGGTGAATTACATGAGAAAATAAAGGCATTGGGCCAGCTTAATATAGTCATATCAAAACTTCCCATACAAAGATTATAGGACTTGCAAGAAGAATTGGTGCAATAAATAAAGAATAGAGGAGACGCAATGAATCAAGACTTGGAAAGAATAAGGGACGAAAGACCCCAAGTACAAGCATAATAAGATATGGAACTTCAACAAAAGAAGGACATTAAAGGCCAAATAAAGGAATTTCTGAATAATAACAAGGGGGGTGAGGAAAGGGCCATGAAAGAATTATAGGAGAAGGAATAAGTTGAAGCCATGGTGTAGAAGACACAAGAAGTTGTCCAGAAATTATACAAGGAAGTACCAGAAGCTCCCCTGGTAATAGAATCCATTATGTAGGAACAATTGTTGAAGATTGGCGAATTCATTAAGGGATTCGAGGAGCAAATCCGAGATTTACAATTGAGGCGTATGCCTGAAATGCCACAGGAGGTGCACAAAGGTAAGGTGAGGATGGAAACGATAATAGTTTCCAACATTAAGAAAGTAGAAGACGAATGCACAAAACTTTGCGAGGAGAGTGCGTAGGTGTGGACATAGCTCATGGGAGGCCCATAAATGAAGGCCATAGAGGCCAAGCTAAGAGAAGCGCAAGAACTGGTGCATGAGGCAGCAGAAAAGGTGGCTACAGTGCTGCCAGTAGAGCATATGGAAGCCATTTTGGCTCAACAACAGGTATGTGTAGAAGTGGAGAGACTGAGGAACCAACAAAATATCCTTCAACAAAGACCAGGACCATGACAGGAAGAAGTAGTAAGGATAATTGGAGAATTGGCCACTGTTCAAGGTAAGGTCAAACAAGCAACGGTGGAAGCAGAGAACAAAATCATAGACTTGACCTCGCGGGCCATAGAGGAGATAACATCAACATAATTTGTGCATACCAAAGAGGTAGAGGTCACTAAGGATGTCTCTCAACACTTCATTTCAGCATGGAAGAACATGAAATAGGCCTGAGTGGCTCGAGACGAGCCACAAGGGAGTGTTGAGGGCATGTTAGACGGACAGTTTTAGATACAATGTTGGGAGAAAAACCTAAGTATAAGGAAAGTGTGCAGAGGAAGGAAAGTAGCACGCAACTGAGACACATTTCACAGGAGAGGGCGCAGAAGAAAGAAAGTGCACAGAAGGAAGAAAGCACACAAGAGGAAGAAAACACATAGATACAAGAATAAAGCAAGAGAGGGAGAGAATAAAGCATGGGAGAAGGATGACAACACAACATTCTAGAAATAGAAGAACAACAAAACCAAAAAAACATGAAGAGAGAAAAAAAAAAAAAGCAGTCGAACAACCAGTTAACTGAGTTGACCATGCATTGTAATGGGATAGTTTTGGGATAAATAGACTAGGGTTTTAAGCCCTAGATTTTGAAGTATAAATATGTAACGAGTTGGGATATTAGGGGGATGAAAACAATTATGCCAGAGTTGGGAATGTAATGGTTTGTTAGCAAGGAGACAGATGAATAAATAGAGAGTTTAGAGAGGATATTGAGTTGTGTGGTATCTAATTGTCTATGTGTGCTTATGAATTATGTTTCTATGCTTCGTAGAATAGACTTAGTTTGTGAATTAACTATGGCGTAATATTCATAACTATGATTGTGGAGAATCTCTGTAATAATTGATAATATGCTAAGCAGAGAAATCTAAAAGAAAGTAATATTAACTAGAGTCGAATCACACATATAGATAAAAGAAGGAAGAATGAATCAGGTGTTTGTCTCCCTTTCCCTTACTACTACAAAAGCCTGGTTCTTGCAGTCCCAATAGATACCTCGAGTGAGACTTCACTTGAGCAAGCAGGTAATGCCGAAAGAACCGATGTTTGATCGATTTGTTGGTCATAGTTAAACTGAACCTTGTACCTGACAACCCACGTGCAAACAAGTAAGCCAACAAGTAGTTTTAGATTTTCAAAATCCTTAAGAATACGAAGGAATTATATTTTTAAAATGTTTTAGGTAGTTTTAGATTTTCAAAATCCCTAAAACATGAAGCTATAGATCTTCAAAACCCTTCACAATATGAAGGAATTATATTTTTTGAGCTTTGACATGTGAAACTATATCAAGTATTTAAATTTTTATATAATTTTTTGTTGGAAAGTAAATCATTTTAAATAATGTGTTGTATATATTTCTTACAAAATAGTGAAAGCAATAAATTTTGAATAATCTTTTTGACGTGGTCTAGTTCTAAGAAATGACTTTTTTTCCCGAAATCCCGCTATATAAATTTACACAAATCACTAAATCCATTTCTAAATGCAGGTGTTGAAAACCCTTGAGACACTAGGATTATACATAAATTCAAATTTATGAATCTAATAATTTCTCACCAGATTTTAGCCTATGCCAATCTTTTTTATATCAACGTGCAAGATTTTTCACAAAAATATATATATCTCACTTCAATATTTAAGACATATATTTTTTACCCCTTTAAAGTGTATAAGTATTGCTTGAATATCAAGTATGAACATGGAACTATTATTTTACTATTTAACATACATTCCACAATACTTTTTTTTTTATAATGTTTTTTTTCTCCCTTCTTGCTACGATAGAAACATTTTTTTCAACATAAAATTACTTATTATATTAATTTATAATTGTGTACACATGGAAAAAAAATAACTTAACCAAATATTAACATCCTCAACTGTACTTAGATATTTGAAAAAAATACTTAATTCCAAATTAAAACATCCCAAATAAAAAAAACTAATCATAATTATTTCACTAAACAACTTTCAAAATGTGAAACCAAAAATATGCTGTCACCTCTCTAAGGTTTCTTGCTACGATGGGAAACCTGAGCTTTTACAATTTCCCTGTTTTTATGGGCGAAATGGTCCAAAAACATGCACTCGGAAATATGAACTTTTATGGGCAATACACCTAACCCGAAAATGAAAAAAGTATCCCAAAACAGAGCCCTCATAATCTCTTTCAAAAATTCAAGTGACACGTGCAATACATACACCACCAAGAAACTCCAATGAACGCTAACTTATCAAGTATTGCAATAATATATAGTCGGCGTATATACAATGTATCGCCAATTTTGTATTCAACGTATATACAATGTATCGCCATTTTTGGAAGATCTGATAGTAGATATACATATATAAAAACTAACACAGAAAAGCATATCGACTGCTACAATCCGAAACCTACATATTAAACTTCAAATATATAACGAATAAATTTATGCACTGTTGTTGGGAGTGGAGCTTATGCTGGGCCACTTGTCTTGCACAGAGGTGGGAGATAATGGATGTTTAATGTTATGAAACGATCCCCGTTGTTCACCTGTAGTTAGAGAGGCACCCCTGATTTGCTGGAGCTGGGCAACAACTTCCTTCATCTGTGGTCTGTCATCCCCCTCTGACGCTAGGCATCGGAAGACCAATTCTGCAACTGCACTTACCATGACCTTCACCTGATCATTCTTTTCAATCTCTAGTAGCGGATCCAATAGTTCATGCAAAGCCCCTTCTTGGATCTTCGATATTGCCATGAAAGCAAGGTTGATTTCCCGTCTATTCCGATTTATGTCCACGGCTAATTTGGCAGAGATGATCTCCACCAAAACGACCCCGAAGCTGTACACATCGGATTTCTCTGTCAGTTGAAAGCATACATGGTACTCTGGGTCAACATACCCCGGTGTGCCTTGTGGGGCTGTAGTGACATGTGAGGCATCTACAGGCAAAAGTCTGCAAAGCCCAAAATCTGCAACCTTGACATTGAAATTATCGTCCAACAGAATATTAGAGGATTTCACATCCCTATGAAATATAGGCGGATCAACGCTGTGAAGGAACGCCAAGGCCTCGGCAATTTGAATAGCAATGTTTAAGCGAGTGTCCCATGGTAATCCCTTGGGACATTTGCGATCTCCATGAAGATGATCGGCCAAGGTCCCATTTGAAACAAATTCGTATACAAGCAGCAGCTCTGGACTGTCTGCAGAGGTGCAGCCATAAAGCCGAACGACATATGGATGATTCAAGGTTGAAAATATCTTCACCTCGTTGATGAACTGTTCAACTCTCCTAGAGTTGTCCTGATAAAGTCTCTTCACCGCCACAGTTCGTCCGTCCGGAAGTTTTCCCAGATAGACCGACCCAAACCCTCCATCCCCAATTTCGTTCTCCTCATGGAAGCAATTTGTAGCCTGTCGAAGTTCTTCGTAAGAGAATATTGGCAAATTGCCTATCTTAGCCCTATGGACTACAACTGCTTCCATGTCCTTTCTCTTGTATTTGCCGAAATCATTAGCAAGGCCCCGGCTACGAGTTTTTCTTCTCTTAGCATAACACCTTAAGAATAGTACTAGTGCTATTGATGTCACTGCAACTGCAACAGAGCAACCTGCAGTGGAATGAAGAGATTGATATCAATGTGAGCTTCGTCCTACCCAGAAGATAATATTAATGGAAACAAAATGCAAATTCACCTATTACGTTAAATCGGAGATACTGAGTATAAAGAAATCATATTTACCTATTATAATCGCTAACCTGTTTGGACCTCCTGTACCTCGAGCACCTGCAAGGATCCACGGTTTTTGCTAAGAGAATGCATACTTGACAGATAGGGAAACTCATAGAAAGCGAAGGATTCAAGCACTTAGCTTTGTAATCAAATTTGTAGAAGATGGTCGGGAAACCTACCATTGCGGGGGCATTCGTCTGGATGAGATGTGCCATCGCGACAATAGCAAAGAAACATTGTAGGTTTTGATTTATCATAACCACAGCTCCCGTTACTATTCAAACAAGCGTCACAGTATCGATATCTGTCCGGATCGACATGCCATGTTACCTCAAAACCCTGCGCTTGTAAAGTCTCATTGTTAATGGGCATCGGAGGGAGGTAACTCTCATGAATTGGTAATTGAAGATGGGTTTTACAGAAGCGTGTCCCCTCTAAGTCTAAATCTGAAGTCAAACTGTAGTACCAAAAATCGCCACAAAACCAGAAATTAAGCGGTTCTAATCCATAATTGTCGTGAGGAGTTTGATTGCAGCTTTTCCAAAACGTCAGATTGATGTATCCATCCATTTGAAAAAACTCAGAGCCAGACCACCACGCTTGACTGTAGTTACCTGAAAGATCGCATAATTTATCTCCCGAAACCCAGATTCTGTCGTTAACTATTGTCATGGTATGATTTCTATCATCCCTCAACAAAGAGGGCTTCGATATGAGATATTCATTTCCACTGATATTAAGCAGAGGAGAGCCTGACAGATCACATCCAAGCTGAAAGTCAGGGTCACCGCAGCCGCTGTTAATTTCCCCAAATGGATACCCGATTTCAAAGTCCCCACATGGATAATTGCCAAGGCATTCCAAGTACTGGCTGCCGAGACATGATGTCGAGGAGCAGAGGAGGAGGAGTAGAAGAGCAGATGCAACATGAAGGAAAAGATAAACAGAGCGAGTCATTGAATTGGGAAAAAAAGATACGGATTTCATGCTCTGCTCTGTTCTTCTGTTGGAGATAATAAACACAGCAATATGGGGCTGGGGGTTCTGCAAATACATTAAGATGAAGGAAATGGAATTGGAAAGCCGGCATCGAGGGAAAACAGCATGGAATTGCCGCGGAATTCTTCAAAGTCAACACGCCAATTGGACTTGGCTTCTTTATTATTATTGGTAAGGCCTGCAATTTCGTGTTATTTTATCTTGGATACGAACTCACGCCGTTGCTTCTTCTGTGCATCACTATAGGTTCAAGACTAATTAAATGCACAAGCCTGCTGGCATACGTCATTGAAAATTTGGGGGTTGATTTAGTGAAGCCTTCCCTGTATACTGCCGCAACCTACAACAAATGTTTGTAATTTGAAGTCAAAGTTTGATGACGTGTGAGCATTTTTACATACAGCACAAGTGGATGAAAGCTGCTCTTGGTTTTGTTTTTTTATTGCTTTTTAGTTAAATACCCAGTACAGTTGAAATTTCAATTATTTTTTAATTAATTTCCACCATACTTTGATCACAGTATCCCAATGCAAGAGATTGGTGTGTGCATCGGCTCGGATATGAAAAATGAAAACATGTTCTCCAGAATTGGAGTAATTCGCTGGAAGATTGCTCAACAATTGTCATGGTATGAGGGTTTCAATATTTGTTTACATTAGTGAAAATTATTGATGGAGCTTTGGATGACTTAAGGGTTGCGAGTCAACTTGATGATTTTCATGCCTTGATTGATAATTATGAGATAATATTATCATGGATATTTTTTGTTTGGTATACTTGCTTATCATAAAGAGATGGGGATGTGGATGTAATTGGTTATGTGATGTTTTAGTTTTTACAGTGATGTGACTCAATAGAGTGAAGAGGATCTTCATATGTGGGTTGTATATTTATTTGTTTGGCGTCATTATTATGAATAACGTTTGACATATACCCCTCTTCTTTCATATGGTTTATTGTTTTGATGAGTAGGTTTTAACATGGTTAGAGGTCTATTACTTCAACACCCTTGTTTTTATAGATGTTTTTCACACATGGATGGGTTATTTATGAGGTGGATCATGGTTTTGTGTGGAGCACTCCTCTTCGTTGGCTCATATGTAGAGGCATATGCACACTTATCATCATTTCATGCATCTTTTAACAAGGTTGTTCTTCTTTTTGATGAATTGGTTGATCATATTGTTGACTTGGCGTATTGTTGACTTGGCATATTGTTGATGGTGATACAAAGCCTTGCTTTATTCCTTCTTCCTTGGATCTAGCACTTTGCACGTCTGCTCAGTGGAGCACTTCCCTTCTTCTTAATAGCTTAAGACATGTTGCCATGATGGAGTAGCCCCTTATTCATGGATCTAACCTATTGCACACTTGTAGAGGGTGGTTACACTTTGGAGTTTGAGCTTGGAGCATGCATACTCATGTGCTTAGTAAAACACTCCACCTTATGAGGTTACCTTGCAAACCATCTCATGCATTATTGTTCACACATGCCATCTTTGGAGGTGTATCATGCACACATGTTGAGGGATGGTCTTATTTTATTGGACTTATGAGGGGTCACCCTTTTCTTCATGGAGTTAGTTGAGTATTGATGGCATTCTACATGTCTTTTTCATAGATTTGGTGCCTTGTTTCATGCCATCAAATTTGCACTGTCACAAGGTACCATTCCAAGTATCTAGTGCCATTTGGACGTTGTTGTTTGCACATTTATTGAGTATCTATTGACAGAGCAACTTCTCTTACAGGATTTTATGGAGGACGTTGGAGTATCCCATGTTGTATGCCCTCCTTGATGGAGATGTCCCACCTTCATGAAGCTATTTTGTTGGAGATTTATACATATGACATAACCACCTCATTATTTTATCATTGTTTGACTTATCTCATGAATTGGTTATGGAATATTATTATTGTACTGTTTTTCTTGGATAAAAACATGGATCTAGAAGCCTCCAATATTATTTCATTATTGTTCTTAGAGAAATTAATGAATCTAGGAAAACAATTATTATTTTATCGTAGTAAATATAAAAAAAATAATTATTATTTTATTATAAAAAGAAATGGAACTAGACTCTATTTAAATAATAGCTCTCTCAATTTATAGTCACATTTGATTTGTGGTGAGTCTCTCTTCTTAGAAATTTGTTAGATATTTTTTGGAGGCTTAATGAAAGCTCAAGAGTTGAAACTATATTTTATGATTGTAATTAGTGGATGCTAGAAGTTCTTTGCAAAGTCCTTGTTATGAGAAATCATTAAAAAAAAAAAGGTTCATTTATCATATGTGAAATGGTTTTATGTGAGAAATGTTCTCCTCTTAATCCCCTTTGATTTACATATATCATCTTGTTATAAGTGGTTGTTATATCAATACATCATTGTACGTCTCATTCTCATAATATTATAATATTATTTGAGTTTGGTACCTCCAAATACATTTATTCATTATTTAACAAGAAGTTAAGGTGAACAACTATGTGTCTTAATCATTTATGAATTACTCTCTTTGGCTTGCCGTCTTCACTCCATTAACCCATAATTGAATTGGCACGGGTACCTATCTTTTTTACCTAGGATAAATTTTATCACTTTCTTAAAAAACAAAAATAATTGGCCTTAATACATTTCCTTATAATTTCTCAACTACTCTCTTACCAGCCTTAATACATTTGCTTAGAATTTCTCAACTACTCTCTTACCAATAAAGCATCACGTGATTTTCATGAAAACCAACATATCGTGGTACGTCTATTCCCTCTGGTAGATAAGCAATTACATTGACATGGATTTTTAAAACAAAAGCAATCACATCCATTTTGACTAAATCTTCATATCGTGGAAGCTCTCTAAGCACTTTATATATTCGAAAGATTCGAGTTGAGTTTTTCCTCCCATATAAACTTTTGCCATTGTTTATTATAATATGAAGTTGTTGAACTTTTGCCATTGTTTATTTATTATAATATGAAATGGTGCAACCACGTATGTTTGAAAAGGAAGTTATGAACTTCATGAGGTATTTGGTTAGTTTTGCACATCTTCGCATTTGTAGGTTTTGGTCATTTAATGATGGTCTTCATATTTTGAGTTTTTCTTTACTGATCATATATTCTAAATACATTAAAGATAGTATAGAAAATTTGCATAATTTTTAAGGTTTGCCAACATTTGTGTTTATTTAGTAACACTTGCCTCAAATGTGAATATACATGCTCTTCTCAATAGAGCTTAAGGTTAAAATAACATCCATCTACATGATTACAAATGAGGTTAAAATAACATCCATCTACATGATTACAAATGAATATAGATAAGTACATAAAACGTTATTCATCCAATGCATAAAAATGCATAAAAGGAGTTGGTGCATTGCATAAAAGGAGTTGGTGCATTGCATAAAGAAAATGGTATTACCAACCAATGAAACATACATTACTTTGTGTTAAAGACAATTTTATAGGTTTCTGCTCTCTTGAATCACTCCTAGTTGTATTTTGATTTGAAATTTAGTTTGATGAAGTACTTGGCATGTTGTAGCAGATTTAGTAAGATATTGATCCTAGGTAGAGGGTATTGATTTTTGAGAGGGATCTTTTTGAGAGCTAGGTGGTTGATAAACATTTTCCAAGTACCATTATTCTTGGGCATTATAATTATAGGTGAACCATGAGGTAAAGTAATAGGTCGTATGATTCACTTCTTCAACAATTGATGCAATTGCAAGTCCTATTCACTAGCTTCTTGTATGGATTGCATATACAATCCCATTTTTTTGCAATGGCAAGTCAAGAAAAAATTGTATCTCATGCTCCACTTCCCTCTTAGGTGGTGGCTCTTTAGGCTCTTGGACCATTTCTCAACACGCCTATAGAAGCTTTTCCAAGTAGTTTTTTTTTTTTTTCACTTTTCACTTTCACTTTTACTGATTCATCTCCTTGTTAATTTTATCTTAAGAAGAGTAGCACAAACTTCCTACTTGAGTTAATATTCTTCTTGGCTTGGTTAGCACTTGCCTGGGAGATCTTGGATTCACCTTTTTGTGCATTAGTGATAAAGGATTTATCATCCGTGATCAAGTGGTAATGTTTAGGTCTTTGCATGAAGATAGGATCCCTCATATACATGTAGGGACTTCCCAACACTATACCACATGTATCAAATGCAACCACATCTACATCTGCTTCATCAATATAATATGGATTGATAAAAAAACTAATATTACACTACTTGGTAATTCTCAATTCCACATCTTTTTCCACCCATTTTAGTGAGTAAGGATAAGGATGATCATGGAATTTAAATTCAAGTTTATCACCAAGTCCTCTCTTGTGATGTCGGCTTGTTAACCAAAGTCAAACAAATCATCCACCTTGGTCTTCTTGACATGAATCTTACTTGAAAGAGTTTGGTGATCTCATTCTATTCCTTGTGATGGATGATGCTCACGTTCACCTACCGCGACCCTTTAGTACACGAGATATGTTCATCTACATGCAGTTTCTCTCAATTTGGTTCCACAAATCCATGCTTAATGTGTTATTATTCTCATGCTCCTTGTTAAGATTCTTGGGATTTAATTCATGATGTAGATTCCAACACTTGTGTTTAGTACAACCATCTATTTTACAGTGGTCACAATGGTTGTTTAGATCCTTCCAATCACGTGTAGTGGCAACTGTTAATTGTTTAAGTATCTAATTTCAGATCTGAGAATTATTTCCAAGTGACTTCAAACAATAAGCCCTAGGGATGTTATCATAGAATAATTTTACACTAAAATTATGACAGAAAAATTACAACAGAAACAATAAGATCAGAGAGAAACCATCCATGCACAAGAGACACAATTTATGTTCTGTAAACTTTTCAGATTGATAATTTATGAGGGAAAAACTATCCCTCTCAGCAAGCTCACAAATTAACAAAACCAAGGAAAAAAATCAGTCCTCTCAAAAATTACGAACTCAACAATTTTTTTGAAAAATTCCCCCACTTACAAATTTGTTACAAACATGGTGTACGACCTGTTGACATCAGCCTATGTGGTCTTCTACCTACCCAAAAAAATCACACATGCGGCCTGCACGGATTTGTCACACACACAGGTGTATGAATCTGCCACACATGCGGTTGTACGGATCTATTTCTCCCATGTGTATGGTTGTTGTTCACATGTGCATCCTCATTCTTCCTATCACATGTGTGGCCTACCTTCTCCTCACACATGTGTCTTTCCTCTCCCACATGTGACCTCTCTCTTGGATGAAAAATAGAAAAGACCGAAAGTCCAAAAAACTTAGGCCATATTTTCCAAAGTGCAGAATTTCCTTGCTGAAATTTCCACCCAATCTCCTTAGCAAAAGTGCTCACTCACATATGCCAACTCCATAATGTCATAATGAAATCCACAAGTGTCTCCTCACATTGCCTCTCCTTTTATAGGATTCTAATGAGTGATTTTAGGAACCCCTTCTAAACTCAACATTAAATTAGAATTGTTTAATCACACATGTGGGTGTGAAGCCCCAACACAAGCCCCCAACACCAATTCCAATCCCTAACTCCACTCCAAAGGGGTTTTCACCAAAATGAAAAATTCAATGTGGGTGTCAACACATATTCTCACATGCCTGACACCAAGTCCAATGTGAGAATATATGCCCAAAGCTACAAAACATCAACACTCCCTCTTAGTGAGGGAGGTATTCTTGCCTACTCCACTATCACCTGGAAGCATCTATCTCTCTCATACTAGGAGTGGATCTGCTTCCCACACTGGATCCGATACCACAACTGTTCCCTAATCCACATGATTGGTTTCTTCCTCTGTCACCGAAGAAAATCTTGTTGTATGGCATGGTCTGTTCTTGGAAGGCATGTTGCTCCTAAAAGACTCTCGCTTCTAAGATTATTTCCGGGTTTCCTCAACCCATGATACCTTCCTGACAATCTTGTAAGATTCCTCTCTCCTACCTGGACCTGAAGGTAGACTTCGTTTGGATGGTTGACTCTTCCTCCAAATCTGTTGACTCCCTTTGAAGTCAGACTCTCTTTGAATCTATTGACTCCCATTAAATTCGGGCTCCCTCTGAGTCTGCACAACCTTTGGAGCTACCTGTTCCTTGATCTATGGCACTCTGCTACTACTGGACATAACTTGCATAGGCTATCCCTTTTCCTATACAAGTTGCTCTCTCTAACTCCAAGAACCACTGATATGTATGAGCTAGATCCTCTAGGCATTAATAACACCTCCCCATCCTAGAACAAAACCGCATAGCCCTTATCCTTAACCACAGAGACTAAGAGAACACTCCTCATGCGTTTGGCACCCATAGAACATTTATCACCCCCAACACATCTCTTGACTCCATCCGGAATGACATTGTTCCTGAACCCTACACAACATGCTTGGTACCCATACCAAGTTCCACACACAAATCTATGTCAGTCTTTGTGAATCTCTTGAATAGATCTTGTGCTCCTGTCATGTGACATGTGGCTCCATTATCCACCAACCAGGTCCCACTACCGGGAACTATACCAAAAAGGGCAGATACTAATAGGAACTCCCTATGAATCATGTTTGCAACCCCATCAACCTCTATCATTGATGCCTTCTTCTTCCTTCCCCCTTTCTTTCATTATGGACATTGTGAAGCATAATTACCATATTTATGACAAAAAAAACACTTGACCTTTCTAAATTCTTTCTTCCTCCTCGGCTCTAGAGACGCCTCTCTCTCTGAACAACTTCATTTCCCTCCCTTACAAGTATGAGAAACTAGGGTCTGGTTCTCATCATCATTGTTTTTCTACTTTCCATTCCTGGACTCTATTTGAGCCTCCTCCTGGACACAATCGGTCCAAAGTGTAATATTCTTAACTTGAAACAAATAAAACAACAAGCAAATATACCCCAAGAACAATAGGAAAATTCAATAGAGAGCAGAAATATAATATTGATAGCACCAAGAAAGAATTTTTCACTTTCCTCTTCAAGGGAAAAACCTCCAAAATGAGCATATATCTCTTACAATAATAATCAAGAAAAGTTTTCTCATACCTCCTACTCTTATTTATATTAATTCTATCTTATAAAGAACATTCTAGAGGAAGATCTTTCTAGAAGTGAAAGATTCTATTAAGTCTTCTTACTTTGACTTGTTCACATTTATTTAATAGGCCTTATTAACTAATGTCAGCCTTTATTACATGGATAGTATATCATGCTAACTAATGACCAACTAAGAGGGGTTAGGTTTAGATCCTAATATGCCTCCCCCCTTCAAAAGCAACTTTGTCCCCAAGGATGAAGATGCATAAATTGTTGCAGTATGACAATTGGTTCCCAAGTCACACCCTCTGGAGACATGCCCTTCCACCTGATCAACGCCTATTTTATAGTCTGGCCACACAAGTGACACTAACACATGTTGAGGATGGATTCTGGTTGCAACCAAATGGATCCTTCTTCATATAATTCAGGAAGGATGGTTTGGACCCTGTAATTATGACCCACAACTTGTTGGATTACTAAGAGGGGGGGTGAATCAGTAATGAACAATTTATACCAATTATTAATCATTTTTAACCACAATGTATATTATTTTAACTTATTCAACAATTTTCATCAGTTCATCATCAATGTATTATAGCAACATAAACATCATCATCCATCAATGCATAATAAACAACAATATACACATCCACACAATACACAGTACACCAATATTTATGTGGAAACCCAATGTGGGAGAAAACCATGGAATGCTTTTCTTATATGTCAAAGAATTACATTCAAGGAAGCACCAACTTCCAATTCTCCAGCTCCAACTGGAAGGAGGCTCCAACCCCCTAGTTTCTCAGGCTCCATCCCCCTAGTTTCTCAGGCTCCAACCTGAAGGAAGCTCCAACTCCCTAGTTCTCTAGCTCCAACCAGAAGGAGGCTCTAACCCCTTGAGTTCTATGGCTACAACCAGAAGGTGGCTACAACCACCTATCCTTGCCTCGTCCAAACCACCCTGAAATATAAGTACCAAATGTAGACAACTGCCACTGTCACTGAATCAACCACTGTCACTTTCACTTTGTCACTGCCAACCTGTACCAACACATTGTCATAACCTGTACCAATAATATCCAACCCATTCTGCATATCCGTGACCTATATACTCTGCAACACATGGGTATCTCCAACCTTCTTAACTGCAACCCGCAGAGGTCCACGACTATCCTTACTGCAACTCGTAGACTATCAAAAACTTACTCCGTTTACTTTCACTGTCTCTGTGTTTGTCAAACATTCACTGTAAACCTGATACACCAATCAATATCAACAACCTGTGCCACTAACATGTACCAATAGTCTCATCAACCAAACTGGATCAACTCACAAAGGCCAATCACCAAACAACTCTCAACTATCATCAAGATGTGCATCAACCAAGACTACTCATAACACTCACAACCATCACCATAGCATGCCTCTACCAAACATGTACCAATCATAGACAAGTACCAATCTGTACCACACCAAGTGCATCAACCATGCACAAGACACATACTCCAAGATAACCAACACAAAGGCCTCTAGCAATACAACACATTGTCCATAAACCAAATACCTTAACCATCACATAAACCATACAACAAACCTCGCTATTATGTAACATCAAGCATGTATCACTCTTATACCAAGATCACTAAAAAAGTCCTCTCACAATGTGCTAATAAAAATATCTCACAATAATCTAACAAAGATCTCTCACAATGCACTAACAAAGATATACCAATAATACTCAAACATACACCAATAATATTCTTCAACATATCTTCCTCTGAACATTTACTATAGTAGATACCATACCTCCAAGATACCATATACTAAATCTCACAAAGTCATGCCTCAAGCATGCTTCACAACCTCTCTAAGATATAGCCTCATAAGCATATAAACATACCTTTACACTCTGTAACTGACTTGGTGCCTCATATCTCAAATCATCAAACCAACCTCAACCTCAACAACTTGGAACAATTACTTCTCAAGCTTTCACAAACCCTTCTTCAGATCTACGCTTTTACTTTCTACATCTCGCGGGTATCCATGCTTTCCTCCACTGTGGCTCACGTACATCCACTCCCTTCAGACCTGCAACTCGCAGATGTCTTAGAGATTAGGGTTTCTTTAGTTTTCTACAACTCAGACTTTACCCTCAACTTTCCTTCATAACTTCAGACCTACGCTTTCTCAGATTTGTCAATGTATATCTGCAAATAGCCTTTCTCAAATAGATATTCAATAATGTTCAATAGGTAGGTAGGTGCTAATAGGAGTTCCTTTCTTTCTTATTTATACTTTCCAAGTGCCTTCTTCTAGAAGTTTCCTTGTCACTGTTTTACCCCTTTCTCCACCTTTTAGGGCTAACCACTTTCTTATTGCAATTAACAATTATTTATTTAGTCAAATCATAACTTCTTGGTCTAATGTGTTGTTGGGTAAAAGTGTGTTTTTTAGTTTGTTTCTTTAGTGTGCATTAGTATGCATTTGTAGTTAGGAAATCTGACAGTCACGATATGTTCTTGACATAGAGTGATCTGACGGTTCATATTCTCCTCGATCTTAACGACCATTGATCCGTGGATTAACACTCGATTGGTCCACAATATCTATTTAAAGAGAATGGAGGGTCATTTTCCGATGATCGATTGTGAGAAAATCTCTTTGTAATATTTTTCTTTTGCATTAATAAACTGCTCCAAGTGGTCACGTTAGCTGGGGCCGTGGATGTTTCCTTGTAGGGGTTTTACCATGTCAAAACATCGGTGTGATGATATTTTATCTGGTTGTGTGAGTGGTTACTAAAGTTTTTTGTCCTCTGTTGGAATACCCGTGTTGTCGAACATGGTATCAGAGCCTGTTTGAAGACCTGCTCCTGTTGTAGATCGAGATCGTGAAGCCGAGTTGCCTCATCTCCATTTTCTGTCATTTACGTACATTTTTGGGCTGAGAGGAATGTTCCATTGTATCTGGAGCACTCATTTTAGCCAAGAACATTTTTCGTTTCACTCGAAAAGGTTTATGTTTTCCCAAGATACAGCCATTTCAGTCAGATCCGGAGGTGTAAAGCCTGAATACGCATTTTAATTTTTTTTGCAGAGTATCATTCTGGTTTTATTTCGTTTTTGTATTATTTATTTCCAGATTGCTACTCTTTTAGATCTATGCATTCTCTTTGCCCTGCTCCCTGTGAGATTTCGACAAATCAGAAACATATAGGAAAATGTGCATCTTCTAGGTAAGCTAACCGAGATCTAACCCTTGTCATCGATAAGAGAAATTTTTTTCTTGCGTGAAAAAAGTTTTTTTTTAGCACGCTCTCCAAGGCCGTCTTCGACAACAACAACAACAACCCCAATCTTATTCCTAAAAAATACAATATGTTTTGCTAGACCATTTGGTTAAAAGTTTCCTTATTAAGTAAGAGGTCTTGGGTTCAAGTCTCTCTTTTGTTACTTTTTTTTGAAAAACATTCATGCTAAAATTGTAAATTGTGTTTTACTTCAAGTATAAAAGTGAATCACTATAAGTATCTTTAATATTTTATTTTAGAGTTATTTATTTTGCATGCAAATTTTCTTTTATAATGTAACTTCATTGTAAAAGTGATCCCCACTTCTCTTTATAAAAGTGGGTCACTTCATAAAACAACTTACACCACTACGTGGTCCTTTGGTTATCGTTTATGCCTTTTTTAAAAAGGGAATAATTCTCACATCCAAAGTCTGTTTTCAGTGCCGGTTTTTTTCAAACTGCCTAAATTTTCGAGATCTTTTCATCCAGATCATCAGTTTCAGTTTTTAAATCCATATTATCTACAAATTTAATATGGATTCTACAAGTAATCTCTTGCTTACCAGCGCCAACTACTTCCAATGGAAATCCCATATGGAGGATTTATTAAGAAGGAAAGGCTTATACCAGATTGGAAAATGAAACAATGCCCACTGATGTTGATAAGAAAGTCAAATGGGATAATAGGAATGATGAAGCATGTGGATTAATCAGAATGTCCATCTCTCCTGATTTAAGGTCCCACCTTCAATCAATTGATCAAACCAAAGAAGCTTGGGACAAGATTGAATCTGTGTTTGGTAAACACAATATTATTCGAGCACAACAATTAGAAAATCAAGTACTGAATTTATATCCAAATGAGTTTTCTTACATTGAAGACTATCTATCTAATTTTAAAACACTTAGAACTTTATGTGAACAATGTAAGATAAAGATAGAAGAAGACTGTTGCATCTATCTTATTATTTCTAAGCTAGGTAGTGCATATTCTTTGTTTCTATCTACCTTTTATGCCTTGCAAGAGGCTCTTGGGGCAACTTATAAAAAAACAGTCTTGAGAAATTTTGTGATGCTTTGATTAGAGAGAAATATAAGCTTGTACAAATTGGAGTGATCAACACTGCAGATACCTCCAACAAAGCCTTATTCATCCATCAGAAAGATAAACCCAAGAATCCCAAGAAGCAACATCCTCGCCAAAACAACAAGCAATATAACGGTCCCAAACCCACTTAGATAACTTCTGCTCCTAATGGTGACAAAGGAGAAAAATAAAAAAGTAAGAAGACTGACAGACATTGCAACTTTTGTGATAAATATGGTCATGATGAGTCCAAATGTTTCAAGAATATGGAAGCTTTAGAAGCAATAATGAAGAAGCACAACATCAATATTGATTCTGCTTCTTCTTCTTCTTCTCATGGGCATGCACTTTTTTCTTCTGGTTTCTCCTTCAATACAACTTCTACTTCTTCTTCTGATGAGTGGCTTATTGATTTTGGAGCATCTTATCATATGGATAAGGATAGAGACATATTTTCTACTCTAAATGAATGTAACACCAAGAAAATATTTGTTGGTGATTATAGATCTCTTAGTGTTGAAGGATCTGGAACAGTTCAAGTAGAAAACGATCATTTCAATGATGTATTATGTGTTCCAAGTCTTTCTTGTAACCTTCTATCAATATATCAAATCACTCATTCAGGTGAAGGTAAAACCGTAGATTTTTCACCTCACCAAGTTGTAATCAAGGATCTAAAAGATCCTAAGCATGTTCTTGCAATTGGAATTGCTAATGATATTACTAGGTTGTACAAGTTTGGCAACTTTGGGTCATCATTTTTTTCATCAGTTTTTGTTGCTCATAGCGATGACTTGAGAAAACTTTGGCAACAACGGTTTGGACATCTAAAGTATCACTCATTGCAACAACTATGTAATCAATAGATGGTGACTAGTCTTCCTCTTGTTTCATGCAGAGATGGTGTTTGTGCCAAAAGTGTGTTTCTTAGTGTGTTTCTTTAGTATGCATTTGTAGTTGGGAAATCCGATGGTCACAATATGTTCCCGACATAGAGTGATCCAATGGTTCATATTCTCCTCGATATTAATGGTCATTGATCCATGTATTAACACCCAATTGGTCCATGATCCATGTATTGTGAGAAACTCTCTTGTAAAATCTCTCTATAATATTTTTCTTTTTCATTAATAAACTTCTCCAAGTGGTCGCGTTGGCTGGGGCCGTGGATGTTTCCCCGTAGGGGTTTTACCACGTCAAAACATTGGTGTGTTGATATTTGATCTGGTTGTGTGAGTGGTTACTGAAGGTGTTTGTCCTCTGTTGGAATACCTATGTTGTCGAACATCTTTACCCTTAACTACTTTCTTGTTGCAACCACTTTATTATTTAAATAATTTGTCTTTGCAACCACTTTGATCACTTTATTATTTAAATAATTTCTCTTTACTCACAACTTCTTATTACAAATAAAATTTTCATAATTAGTCAACTCATAACTTCTTTTCCCTTAACTAATTTCTTGTTGCAACCACTTTATTATTTAATTTAATTCTTGGTCAACCACTTTGACTCTTCAACCTTCTTATTACAACTACTTTACCCATAATTAATAAACTCACCACTTCTTGTTGCAAATAATTTATTTTTAATTATTTTCTTATTGCAACAAATTTACCCATGATTAACTCCTAGTTACAACTAATTTTGCTAGTAAACTTATTGTAATGTCCCCCACCTCTTAGAGAGGTGATGAGGAGACTCAGTGGCCTGGGCGCCCCCACTAGGTCATAGTCTCACACTGAAGGGGGGAAAGTCAAGAAGTTAAAAGTTATATTTTTAAGTTGACTTAAGAAAGGTAGAGGATAAACGAGTAAAATATAACTCAACAGAAGAATAGAAGATTAACCCTGGGAGTTAACCTAACTCAACAGAGAATTAGAAGGAAAAGTATAAGTAAGAGGCTGGGGNAGCATTTGCTATTGCTCTTGAGCATTCAGTTTGGGGGTTTTGTTGTACAAACCCTTGTGAGCAACTCAGTGGTGAAATATCCACTCACCTTGTTCCGCAGCTTGGTATCGGGGATGAAAGACTCCTCCACACCATTCTAGTCTCAGCCCATCTCCATCTAGCGCTTCAGAAGGTGGCAAGTCATACTATTCTTGTGTTTCCAGCAAGGGCACACCATCATCTGGAGGGAGGTTCGATCCAGCTTTTCCTGAGGGCCTGGGGCCATTCCGACAGTTGGGTTTTGTTTGCAGGGGCAAGACCATCAATTTGAGGGATTTTCTGGAGGGTTATCATCATTCTACATTTGTCTGCAGATTGGGACGTCTTGGAGCCATAGGGGACGTCCTGTAATTCAGTAAAACTCAGATTTAGGGAGATCTGCTTGAGATCTGAGTCCGAAAATTCTCCCATGGGATTCTCATAGCCCAATCTATATTCTTGGAGAGTTTCAGAGAATTTGGAGGCCTCCTTCATCAGGGCCGAACCAACTAGGGTTTCAATCATCCAGTGGGGCACCCCATTCAATGGGAAATTCAAATCTACGGGGTTTGAGAGTGGATTTGGGAATTTGGACATCTGGGTTGTCCTTATAGTTGCTCGATCTATCATTTGGCATATTTATCGGGATGATTGGACACTTTTGGTAGCATGGCAGAATTATTGAGGGCTTCAACATTCTAGTAGGACATGGCACTTTCCATCTTGGAGGTTGAGCATTAGTACGGCTCAGATCTGCTTGATTCAATCTCTATTGTATATCCATCCTTTGGAGGCTTATTTTGTATTGTTGGGAGAATTTTGTAGCAGATCATATCTATTGCTTGTACGACCATCTGAGGTTTATGCTAGATCGACCATCTATTGTATTGATCTTACATTGCTCATAATAAAAAGGTCAGATCTTTGCTTGTGCTTCTACATCTTGAATATATTGTGATCTCCATGTGTTGA
>ML791316.1:306171-328755 GCA_009831015.1 Picea engelmannii
AAGAATCATTCACATATCTATGCTACCAAAATTCATAGGTGCATGTAACATCCCCACTATAATCCCAAGTTTAATTAATGTTTGTGTAGATATAATGTGTGGCTACAACCAAATCGATGTAATATGCAAATTGTATTTATATGTTTTATTAATAAAATGTGATGTTAGTTGCTAAGGGGACATGGGTATAGATGGGGGATGAGTTAATACACAAGAGAGGGGAGGGTCTAAGAGAATGCCTAAGAGGGGGTCCAAGGGGGAATTACCAATGTATATTAATTCAACCCATTTTCTTAAATTTTCTATTGATATATGAACCTTCTAATTTTTTATTTAGCGTTCCCAAATCCAATCACTAAATAAATGTAAGAGGGTGGGTGTGAGTGGTCACATCCCATAGTTATTGGGCACATGGGGTTTGATTACAATCAGCTTAGGAAAGTGTGTGAGTCAAGTAAGTAAGCCAAAGAGAGGAAATTGGTATGGGGGGGGGGGGNGGGGACAACAATTTTACACAAGGCGTTTTTGTGCAAGAAAGGAAAGTAGAGAGCAATAAAGAGAGATTGGAGCTGGTGCAATCGATGAATTTCTAGAGCACGCTAGAGTGTATTTGGAGTGAATTGGAGCTAAATAATGAAGATTTATAATTTCAGGACTAAAGAGTGGACTCCTAAGTGAGTTGCACTAAAAAAATAAGTGTTTGTCAGTGTTTGTTGGTAAGTTTTCCTAGAAGTAAGTTCTCTTGAGTTCCTAGCTAAGAGATTCCTAGCTACCTATGCCAAAGAGACCCTGATAAATGAATGGGGCAACCAAGGGACTGAGATCAATGAAGGGGTACATTCCTTGGGTTCGACAGGTCAAGAGGAAGAGAGCTGGTGGAAAATCAGGATAACTGTAGGAGAATACCAGTGGGTTGTGATTTTTATGAGATGTGAGTGGACAGTCAGAGACCACCCTCTTTTGTGGATTATTAGCCTCATCTCTTGGGTGACTAGCTGTTAAGATTTGGAAGAATAAGTATATGGTTGGGTGGAATTTCCATCCCAAGCAACTGGTTGCACAACAAATTTTGAAGATAAGTGTTTGATCTATTTTCTATCTTGTATTTATGAGTTAAATTGTTGTGCATGAACTTTGTGTATTTACGTATGATTTATATGTTGATGTGTTGAGTTGCTTAGCTACATTTCATGACTAATTTAGAGTTGTGTAGATGCATGTAATCAACATAATAAACAACAGCCAAATTTGTATGTAAATCATAGATGGAAGCTACAAGAATTTATTTAGATAGCATAATTTTTTTTTTTTGTAATTTTTCCGCACTGTAATGTCCCTCGGTTTGGCTGGGGGATGTTACAGTGCTTCTCCATCTACATTAGTTGCAGTCAAGTTTCCTAGTTTGGTTGAAGATCCAAGGAGGAGAAAGGAGCAGGGGGAAGATAGGAGTGCATCTACATCATGAGGTAATTGTTTTGATGTAATTCCATTATTTAGATTAATATATGATTGGTTTTCCCTTATGAATGTTTGTTTTCATGCATGGATGTTTAGTTCGGATTTGTTTTATTATAGATCAACATAGATTCAATCTAGATCTAGGATTCTAACACTAAGAAGAGAAGTAGGAAGGAATTGCTTGTATTTTGTGTGCAGGAAGCAGGTTGTAGAGGTTGGAGATAGAACTTTAGGACTACAACAACCAAAATACATGAAGGACAACCTTTAGGAAAATGTTATTTATTCTACCATTTATTGGTTTAATCATGAATCTAATATATTGAGTCTAAAGGAAAGACATAAATTTCCATCCCTCTATCTGTCTAGTATCAATAGGAATATCCTAGGGAGATATTACTATCCACCTGTGATATTTTATCCTAGAACTAGCGACTCCACTGGGGAAGAATATTTTATTCTTCTCTAGTTCAGAATCCCTTACCTATTATCCTCTGTTTGGATTTGGTTGTTTTCTTCCCTGGTACTCCCTTAGAGGTGGGATCCCTTATATCTAGATGGATATGAGATAGATCTCTCTTTTTTGAAAATTCTATAGGGTGATGCTTATTTCACTACTGCTGATAAGAAACTTGTTGTGTGTTGTAGGTCATCTGACCCGCGACACCCCCTGTAAACTGGAAAAATTGCATAATTACTATATTGTCGTGATTAGATTTGATTTGGCTGGTGTTACACATCAAAATTACTCACTTCAATAGTGTCTCACCTTCATTGTTATAAGTGTCGTAAGTGTCGCAAGCATCACACTTTTATTGTCGCAAGTGTCATAAGTGTCACATATTGAAAAACACCATGAAAACAATTACTACAACCCCTAAAACATGTTAGGATAAAAAGTCCCATCATATCATAGTCGAAACAAGTATTTTTACTAGGGCTTTACTCATATTGGATAATTTTTGGAAGATCAACGCTCCCCTACTCATACACAGGGAGCGCTAGTGCTCCTTATCCATCTCAGGGGGAGTGCTTCAACGCTCTGTTGTCCATTTTAAGGGAGAATTGAGTTGGTTGATGGAATCTTGGAGGAAATCTCACTTTCCTCTAAAGACAACTATGGATGGATTGGGTTAGTTTGGATCGAAAATAACTCCAAGGCTTCATCTAAGGAAGACATCACAACTATTGGAGACATATCCTCAACTAATTCCAAATATACCTAAGGTAGTCAAGTCTCTCAAAACCTATAGATGGAGGCATTCCCATGGTCAAAAGAGAGGAGAAATCAACAAAGCATTGTTATTTTGATTGTGGATATTTCGAGCAAGGGTTGGACAAGGATGACTTGGAGAGGTTGTTGTAGCATCATCTGAAGATTTTAAGTTTCCTTTTGAAGTTCTTATTAATATAATTGTCCTATTTCCTTCAAGTATGTGTTTACATGTTATTGTCTATGCTTGTATAGATATTCATAGATCGATTGATTTTTTCTAATCCATTAGAGTAGGAGACAGTCGTTTGTTTCTTTATGTCCATTGCAGGTACTATTTTGAGCTCATGAATTGGAGCAACTTGGAAAAACATCATAAACAAGGTACATCATACTTCCCCTCCTTCTCTCTTTTTCGATGGATAAAATGAATCTATAGGAATGGTAGTGTCCAAATGTAATTTTTTGTCTTGGTAGATGGGTCTATAATCCAAGGAAAAGTTCACCTGTCTACAGGGGAATATTTCCCTAACATAAATTGGAGACTCCACTAAGGAGGAACTCTCAGTTGTTCTTCCCTTGGTTTGACCGAGACTTTGTCCTATCCTTAGATCATACTTGCTGATTTGGTGTGAAGTTTTCATCTCCTTTGTATTTTCTAGTTGTATCACATAGCCTCTTATTGAAATTTCCCGAGTTACTGAATTTTTTGAGATTTTCTCAAACTTTCCTCAGAACTAGCACTCCCCTGCAGTTCATGTCAGAGTGTTGTTCCTTGATGTTAGGGTACTAACTCGCATATAGGTAGAATAATATATTCGGATGTAATAAAGGTCAATATTAATAAGTCCTTTCAATAAAATAGAATAATTCGAATGTAAGAAGACCAAATAGAATCTTCCGCTTCTAGAAGGATCTTCTTCTAGATGCTTCTTTTGATAGACATATTTAGTATAAATAGGATTCGAGGGTATGAGAAACCTAGCTTGGATATTATTGTAATAGAGCTCTTCTCAACTGGAGGTTTCCCCCTCAAAGAGGCCTGTGAACATTGCTTTCATAATCAAAGTGCTATTTATGTTGTTATTCTTATATCATTTTCAGTGCTATTATGGTGATTGTTCTGGTTATATTGTTGTTATTCTGCCATTTCTAGCATTTTATTTTTGTTCTGCATACTTTTTATATATGGTATATTACAAGTGGTATCAGAGCACTTTCCTCGACAAAAATTGTGGGTTAAGTTTTTTTTCAGGGTAGAGATGTATTCTGGTGTCTTTAGGCCACAGAGAGTTGTCGTCATGTGCATAAACCTACGGTTGAGGGATTCATACATGCAGGAAATACAAGTGGTACTTAAGCACACTTCTGTTGGCCACCCTTGTAACCCCTGTTGGTACCCCTTCGAGTGGTAGCGCATCAGACAACCCCTGTGTATGGATCGACCTAGATTACCTAAAGCCCTCTTTAGATAAATTGATCAACTTCCTGACTGCTATAGTGCCACTGAGAACAACACTCAGGAAGACACTCTCTAGTACCTAGATAGTCGGGTAATATGGCTAAGGGTATGGTCTATCCTCCTTATTTAGTGCCATGAGATATTGGGCTGAGTACTACTATTGGACCCTTCACGTATATCAGAGAGCTACAACACAGGAAAAACCCTTGTCTGTAGAACCCTTGAATACCTAGCCCTTGGGGAAAGAAACATTAACAAATTAAAACAAACAAGAACTCTTGTCGCACAACTGTGATCGGGTTTCCAAATAACTACACATTTCTTCCTAGTTAATCATTTGGGCATTTCATAACTGCAGTATTCTTTAGACCAAAGTATAACTTCGCAGGTGTTTAAAAAAAAAAAAAGAAAAAAAAAGCAGCGAGTCTGGAAATTTTTGCACCATTATTTGAGACCTATTCCATTGGATTCATCTCTTCGCCCTTATCACATTTATACATATCATTTTTCAAAAAAAAAATTGACCCCACCCGCCCCATTTTGGTGTCATCATCATGGCCCATACCCATAGCCAAGATCTGGAAGCTCACTTCAATACCTTGCAATATAATTTCACCGAGACCCAACAAGAAGTGAAACAACTCAGTGCTAATGTTGTCGCCCTCAATACATCCATGCAGTCCTCATTGGAGGAAATCAATCAAGACCTGACTACCCAACTTGAATATGTTGTTTCTATGCTCTGCACCAAGATGCATATCCCTATAGATAACCCTTTATCTAACCCACCTTCAGATATTAAAGCTGAACATTCCTCTAAATTTTAACTCCATCACTTTCAATGTGACCTACGCCTTCCATGGGTGGATGTGACCAAATTTGATGGCTCAAATACCACTAGTTGGGTAACCCAAATGGACCATTATTTCCCTTTATACGACATTACAGATGACTTGGCCAAACTCCAGTATGGTGTTCTCCATATAGATCAAGAACGTTGGCAATGGTGGCAATGGAGAAAAACTTCCTGTCAAGGGTATATTTATTGGACACAATTTGTGGCAGAGATTTATGAACGCTTTAACACTGACACCAACCATTTGGGCCATTTGACAAAGTTGAAATAATTAGGAACAATGGAAGACTTTATAGCTTATTTTAAGTACTTGGATTTTCGGACAGAGGGCATGTCTGATGCCTTTTTCTGAGAGTGTTTTATTAGTGGCCTCAAGGATGAGATTCATGCCCATGTCCTCATGGCTCGGCCTCAGAGTTGTGTGGAGGCTACTAAAAGAGATAAAGAAGCACAACAGTTTGTATCTTATCAAAACTGAAAACCCTCCTTTATCCCTAGTACTAAACCAGTAAATCCCACTACTCCCTCCACTCCACTAAAGATCCCAAAATTGACCAAGGCTGAAATGATTGAATGCCAACTCAAAGGCCTTTGTTATAATTGTGATGACAAATATTTCCCAGGCCACAAGTGTAAGGAAAAAAATCGTTTTATGGCCATCTCAGAGATTATTTCAGAAGAGGATGTTGAAACTCCCATTGTGTCTGAGTCACCTGAAACCACTGACATAACCCCTCCCTTAGATCCTCCCGAAGTAGAATTGGTCATTTCCCTAAATTCTCTCACTGGCTTCTTTGCTCCCCAAACCCTCAAGCTCATCGGTTACATCAAGCATAGGAGGGTCATCATTCTGGTTGATAGTGGAAGCACCCATAATTTTATTCATCACCGCATTGCCCAAGAAACTCATTGCTACATCCATGCCATCAATAATTTCCAAATCATGATTGCCAATGGTGGCTCCATGAAATGTGGAGGGCGTTGTGAAAATGTGTGTCTCCAAATTGGTGACTACCACCTCAAATCTCATATGTTTTCTATCGACATGGGCGATTGTGACATTGTGTTGGGTGTAGACTGGATAAGGACTTTGGGTCCCATTCTCATGGATTTTAAGGAATTAACCATGCAATTCGACCAGGAGGGCCAACAATATAAGTTCGAAGGCATCACTGCCGGTTCACCTGAGATCATTAGTTCCCATCGCATGGAAAAGATGCTCAAAAAAGGTCATTCTGGTGTTATTTCCCAACTCCATGCCATACAAGCAACAAAGACACCCTCGTTGCCGCAAGACCTCCAAACCATCTGTTATAACCCTATCATTTATAGGATCATCTGGTGGTTGGAAAATTTTCACTATTAATGTATGTTATCTTGCAAATAATATTTCATTCATGCAAATTATTTTCAAAAGAAAAGAAAGAAAAAGGAAAAAAGAAAAGAAACAAAAAGAAAGAGAATAAAAGAGGGCATAAAAGAAAATGAATAAAAGCCCCATGCAATAATAATGACTTGGTTCATACAACTCAAACATGACCAAGTCCTTTGAATTTATGTTGATAGGTTTAGTGAATAAGCCTGGTTGAACTGTTTAATCTTAACCAGGTAGTTAGGATAGTTAGTGAATGAATTTGATCAAACTGTCTAATCCTGATCAAATATCCCCAGGGTAGAGTAATTTCTTAGCTCAATAGTCTAATCGAGCTAAATGTGTAGTTAGGTTGGATAGGACACAGGCCAGCTAGTTATCCCTTCAATAAACATGCTTGATGCTCAAATAAATTTCATGATGATAATGTTGAGTTGTGATTCCTAACCCCATAGTGACAGAAAGCAGTAAAAACCCACAAAATAACACTATCCTAAGTTTCACTGCATATTTTTGATTCACGCCCGGAGAGTAAAGAGTGCCCAGAAAGTGACAGTTGATCTAACGACGCATAGATCAACGGTGGACATCTGAACCCAGACCCCCCCGACCTTTCTAGTTTTAACGGGAGGGTGGGGGGGGGCTCCGACATGAAAAGGTAAAGAACATTCTTAGATCAACGGTCAAGTTATTAGCACATAGATCAATGGATCAGAGAACAGTCCGGACCCCCCTAACCATTCTACCTTTAACGGTGAGGGGGGGGGTCCGAAATGATGGTTAACAAGTGTGTATGGATATACGGTTGATCTTTCAATGCATAGATGGATGGTCTACAAGAGATTCCAGACCCCCTCAACTATTCTGCCTTTAATAGTGAGGGGGGGGGGTGTCCAGAATGAGGCAGTTTTCCCTGGCGGGCCCCATCCCAAAGTGTCATCCATCCATTGCATTGGATCCCCTACGCTCCAAACCACTTACCAACATACCGACCATGTCATACCGCCACCACCTCATGATGCCACATCCCACTACCCCATCTTACATGTCCCGTCTCATTATTTTGTTAGAATGTCCTTACCCCTTTTTAACTTGTCACATGTCTTATCCCTTTTACCTATCCTCCAATCATTGTACTCCATGTCATCTTGGCATACCTATCACCCATCCTTCACCTACCACCTAATACCTCAGTTGACCCATTGGCCATTTATTACAGCCTAACATATCCGTTATCCTGCTGACCTGTCCTCCGCGCCTAATAGATACCCGTTCACTTAAAATAATCCTCGTTTTCTCCATTTGTCCACTGCTCATTCTCTCCGTACACCATAAAATCCATTTTCCTCACTTCTGCAACCATTTTCCTAGCCATTACCTACTAATGTTTGTTTCACTGTGAAGGTACCAGTTAAATCAATGGCACCAAAATCCAAAAAATCAGTAGTCGAGGAAAATCCTTTCCTCCCACCTCCTGTCGATCTCGATCGGATTCCATTAGCTGATAAATATTATCTGATCACAGAGACCAGGTGCGAATTCGACCTCGTGGAATTATAGACATGGTTCAAATATACCTTCATAGACCAAAGTGATGAGTTTGGGCTTTGGGAGTCAAATCTCCCTCTGTATTTATTTCCCCAAGTCCACCATTTTCTCGAGTTTGCCCTCAAAAGTCAGGCTCATTACCTCCCCAACCACAGAGCCATAGTATCATCTTCTGGAGAAACTCTTTTCTCCATCACACCCGAGGCTATCGATCAAATGATGCAGATACCTAGAGCCGAATCCCGTTCTCCCCTCACCATCGAAATTCTAACAGAAATGTACTAGAGCCTCTCTTTTCCCCGAAGAGCGCAGATTTTCGAGTTGTTCCTCCCGTAGGATGCCCAGTTCTCCAAGAAAAATCCCCCTTACCACTCTTCCATATTTTTAGAAAATGGACACTAAGTTATTTCATCACTATGTTGTCTTCTAGGTTATTTTTCAGACGAATGGGTGGATGAACCCATCTTGGGTTTCCTATCCATTTTCTCTGCCAAAGAAAAGGTCGTTATCCATTTTGATTACAACACCTTTCTAGCTGAGAAAATCCATGATCAGTTGTTCAAATTCACCACCAAGGGCATGTTACAGTATTCTTCAATACTGGCTTACATGTTCACTTTCTTCCAAGCAGACATACTCGTTTTCCCTATGCAAAAAATGGACCAGGACGACAAACCACAGGCGGTGACTTCTTGGACTTCGCTGCTCAGAAGAAACTCCACAAAGTTAAATTTTAAACAATTTATTGAGTAGTTTTACCATCCAGTGGTGAGCATGCTCAGTGGAAATCCAGAGCTGAGGGTAAATGAGGAGGTCCTGAGAATTTTACACCTTTCATACCTCGCCAAGACTGTAGATTGGTACCTCTATCAAAATCACACAGAAATCAGGGTATATGGGTGTGAGTTAGCTCCATACAAATTGCCCACATATTTTCCTGTCAGGATATTTTCCCTAGAGTTTTTTAGACAAATGATAAATTTGGATGATATACATTTTGTATCTCTAAAGAAGAAATAATAGATGATAATCAAAGGGAATATATGACTTTTTATCTTCAATAGTTGAGCTTCTGGTGAAGAGGTAGATAAATTATTGAAGGACATGAAATTTAATACCAGTTTCACTTGGCACTATGATCCATGTGGGATCATTGCAGAGATGAGATCAAAGAACAAAAACTCTCCATATGCTCACACACTCAAACCAGAAATTGAGAAATATGTGAACTAGACAAAGTGGGAAGTGAACACCCTGGAAGATACTGAACAACAGTCTCCCTTAATCATGATTTCGTAGACTACTACTCCATAGGTACAAAAGGAGAAAAGGCCCAAAAAGGATACTTCCCCTTTAGCCACATAAATCTTAGCTGAGGATTTCCAAGTATACACCAAAATACCAAAATCCAATCATACAAATGACTCAACTGGT
Source organism: Picea engelmannii (assembly GCA_009831015.1). NCBI lineage: Eukaryota > Viridiplantae > Streptophyta > Pinopsida > Pinales > Pinaceae > Picea > Picea engelmannii. The sequence goes on from ML791316.1 coordinate 315,515, forward strand.
GAAAAGGGAACCTAGTTCACTACAGTTACAAAAAGGGATCATTCACCTCTTGTCTCAATCAACCAACATATATTGTCTACTTCTTCATCCAAGAAGAAGACTCACACCTCACTAATCAACCCACCAAATCAAGGGGGTGTAAAGCTGAGTATTTTTGAGAAATACGATATGATCAAGAAGAAGAATCAGATGCTGACCAACAACACTTATGCTTAGTTTTGGAAGCAAACCTCCATAGCACAACAAAAATTGTTATCATCTTTTGATACAGAGAAGGGGAGAATGAATATGGCATTCTTGCAGGCACAAGTACCCCATCCAAATGAGGTCACTGATTGTAAAAGGTCGACGTTTGAATTTGATGCCAAACAAGTCCACCCAGCTGACCAGATGGATCTGCACAGGCAGACTGGAGAAATGGTTTTCTCCACATTGGATCATGTTTCCTCTACCGCTACGAAATTACAGGTCTCTCTAAACAATGTTCAGACCCAATTAAAACTGGAGAAAATATATTCTTTTGCAAAGGAGAACAGGGTTAAATCCTTAGAAGAATTGGTACTCAAAATTTGGTATGATCCTTCAAATGTGAAGGCAGCTGAGGAATTGGTTAAGGAAAAGAACGCTGACATAGCATCTTTGAGGAAGCAACTGAAATTTTCAGCTACAGAGGATTCACAGGCCAAAGAGATAGTTGATATGGAAGGGGAGAAGGAAGAAATGCTAAAATTGATCATGGAACTGAATGCACATATAAAGGGCATGGAAGCAGAGTTGGAGAGGTTAGTAAAGGAGAAAGAACAAAAAACACCGATGGAATTCATCCCACTAAGTGCAGTTCCTCTCATAGGAGTCAGCACAATGACTGTCTCAACAACCACTACAACAGAGTTTCCATTCGCCACCCCACTGAAAGCTCTTAAAAGACTGTAGAGATAGCAAAATCAATGGAGGAGATAACCCTGCGAGGAACAGAGATCGACAGACTGAAAAAAGAGGTTGAGAATCTCTAGGAGCTTAAGACTTCTTACCAGACAAGCTACAACATTGAGAGACAAGCATCGAAAAAGCTCAAGTAGGAAATGCAACAGCTTCAGAAACAAATAGTGGGAGGTAAAACACTAGCAGAGGCTAAGGAGAACATTTGGACAAATATCTCCAAATCCATTAATGAAATATGGACCATGGTGCAAATCATGTTTGAGCAACATGAACTGGTGTTGAGGAGTAGGTAGGCCATCGAAAAAATAAGAGGAGAGTTGGGTGAAATGCCCATAGAATCTATTGAAATCATTAAGTTTTTGAATTCAAAGACTAAGGAAGATCTAGAAGACCTGAAAGTTGAAGACAAAATGGAAACTATCCTCGAAGTCAAAAGAGTTTTGACCAAAAGAGGATTGATGTTACAGCAGGAGGAGAAATCCCAAAACATAGAGGTCGGAGTTCAAAGGTTTTTTAGCAAGATAGAGGTTTTGCAGAAGAAAGGACTTCCTGGTTTACTAGTCCTAAATGACAAGTTGATAACCCTCCCTGACTACAAGAAGAAGATCGCCACAGTGGCCAAGGACAGTTCCAAGTTTTCCAGTATATGGGGTAGCATCACAGGCAAGGAATTCCTAGAGACTTTGCAGTCGGACCTCAGTATTCAACACGAGATCAAATATATTTTCATCATCAAGCCTACTTTTGCTAAATATACAGAAATGGATGAAATCTACCGAAGACTGCTCAAAGTCACCATTCCCAGCCAGCAAATATGGGAGGAGCTGTGAACTTTGATCAAATGAGGGATGAGGTGTACAGTCCAACTCATCATGCATAGCAGTCAATGTCACGTGAATGACTCACCAATGGCCTTCCCCAAAATCAACATGAAGGATACAACAGATCATCATCAGTTCCTACATTTTTTCATCTTGTTATCTAGTTAGTTAGATTTAGAATCTGCCACGTCCTGATCAGTTAATGACAGGGTCGTTTGTAATTTTTGTGATAAATACTTCAAACTTCGAAGTAGTGGGGGTTGATTTTTATGCCCTAACAAGCTGTAAGCACTGTAATTTTTATCAAGATATATTCCAGTAATATAAAGAGATGTTTCATAGGATTCATGCGTGTCATCTGTTGGTGAAGTTTTCGATTCCCAGTTGAATGTGTATCTCTCTTAGTTATCATCTTGTTTTCTAACTTGATCATTTAAAAGGAGTTAAAGTTGCAGAATTTACCTTTGCGTACTCTGTTCCTAGCTTTTAAATATCTAAGTGTTTTTCTTATTATGTTGTAGTCAAGAAATTCTTAAATGCTTCTTGGTTATAATTAATCAATCTCGCCTTTTTTCTGTTGTCCATCATTTTATTTCTAAAGAATCGAATAGTTGCGTTATCCTACCCTGTGAAAAGACTCATTACATATGTTCTTTGATATCTACCTTTATAAAACAAACCCCATATCCCAAGTAATGCGTAAAACCTTCCATCCATTTAAAAAAAAAGAACAACTCGGTCCTACATATTTTAACTAGCCTAATATCTGAATCTAAAACAAAGTTAAATCTTATAGAGAGATCCCTCTCTAAAATTGGAAGGGCTAGATCCCAGTTTTGAAGTGGTTGGATAAAGTTACCTCTGGTAAGTTTCTTCTTCTTTCCAACAACCTATGAGAATTTATAGAGTGATAACACCATCCTTTCTAAATATAAAGTGGTCTTTTCCACTCCCCAGGGAATCCCTCCTTCCCATGGTGTTCATGATCATTCCATTCCCCTTGTACCAGGAAGCCTTCCTCCCAATATCCTCTCGTATCATCACCCCTTTTCCCAAAAAAATGAAATTGAGAAAACGGTCCAGGAACTCCTTAACGCAGGTGTTATCTTCGCTAGTATGAGCCCCTATTCTTCTCCTATGGTCATGGTCCTAAAGAAAGAAGGTTCTTGGCGAATGTACCCTGACTTACGTGCCCTCAACAAACTTACCATTCAAGACAAATTTCCCATCCCTGTCATTGATGACCTCTTGTATGAATTGAGTGGTGCCCATCTCTTTACTAAACTCGATCTTCATTCTGGCTACCACTAGATACGTATGAAAGAGGTAGACATTCCCAACACTACCTTTAGAGCTCATGAGGGCCACTATGAGTTTTTGGTCATGCCCTTTGGCTTGTGTGATGTCTCCTCCACCTTCCAAAGCCTCAAGAATCATGTCTTTCGTCCTTTTCTCCGTCATTTTGTACTAGTTTTCTTTGATGACATCCTCATCTATAGCAAAACCTGGAAAGACCATCTTGCCCATGTGAATCGATTTCTCCATCTACTCTCTCAGCACCAACTTTTCCTGAAACAATCTAAATGTGCTTTTGGCACCAGAGGTCAAGTACTTGGGTCATATTGTTGGCAAGGACATCGTCAGGGTGGATCCTAAAAAGATTGAAGCTATGCAGGACTGGCCTCACCCAAAGACTCTCAAAATCTTGTGTGGATTTATGGGCTTAACAGGTTATTATCGCAAGTTTGTTAAGAATTATGGAAAGATTGCATCACCTCTCACTACACTCTTAAACAAGAACTCTTTCACTTGGTCTCCAGCCGCGGCTCAAACTTTTTAAACCTTGAATATGGCCATGTGCACCACTCCAGTCCTGGCCCTTCCTGATTTAGCAAAGACCTTTGTCTTGGAAGGTGATTCTTTAGGGAAAGGAATTGGTGTTGTCCTTATGCAAGAGGGTCGACCTTTGGCCTTTACCAGTAAAAAACTGTCTGAAATAAATCTAGGCAAATCAATCTATGAAAAGGAAGTGTTGGCTATTCTTCATGTCATTGATCTGTGGCGCCCTTATCTATTGGGGAAACGATTCCAAATTAATATAGACCATCAAAGCCTCAAGTATTTTCTAGAACAATGCATTTCCTCCTCGGAGCAACAAAAATGGGTGACCAAGCTCTTTGGATATGATTATGATATCATATAAAAAAAAGGAAAAGACAAAGTGGTTGCAGATGCAATTTCTTGAAAGTATGAATATGACGGATCCCTTTTTTCTCTTTCCTTCATTGTACCAGATTGGCTCCAAGCCGTCCACTAGGAATGGCTACACGATCCCAAATGTTCACAGCTGATCCAACAATTGCAGTCCAATGCTCCAGCTTCCCCAGGGTACTCTTGGTTCCATGATGAGACTCGATACAAAGGCTATTCGTATTTAAGCAAACAATCCAAACTTAAATCCATGGTACTTTCTGAGCTTCATGCTACACCCACAACTGGGCACTCCGGATTTACCAAAACCTATGACAAGGTCAAACACTTTTTTTTTTTCTGGGATGGCATGAAATAAGACATTCGTATTTTTGTAGCTAAATGTGATGTTTGTCAACACAACAAGGGAGAAATAGTCAAATATCTGGGCACACTACAATTACTTCCGATTCCACCTGCTATTTGGAGGGATATCTCTATGGATTTTATTACAGGCTTACCCATATCGGGAAATAAATTAGTCATCATGGTGGTTGTTGATCTCCTTTCCAAGTATTCTCAATATTATTCTCTTCAACACCCATTTACAACATCCACAATGGCTCAAATTTTCATGGACCATGATCTAGAATCGGATCCAGGAGCCTAACAGGGCTAAAAAAGGCTCAAAAATGAAATTTCTCAGAATCAGACGAAACCAATTCTATTGCGACCGGCTCGTCACACTGATTCTAGAAATATATTCACTTTCTCAAACAGGTGCCGTATGCAAGAGTTATTGCACTCTGATTATTTTCCCAAACAGCTAAAAGGTCAATAGTCAAACTGGTAAAAAGTCAATGCTGACATTAGCATGACATCACCATGTTGATGTAAGCATATTGACATGTGGCAGCACAGTAGTGGGGTGACTAGACAGTGATAGGGACCAATAGTAAGTTGACAAGTGGCATCCATTTTCAGTGAATAAGGAAGTGCCACGTGGCCCAAACTTTGGCTGTCGCATGGCACCCGGTGGTTGGCTCGGTCATTTGAATGGAAAGATTGTAATGGAGCTCATGGGGTTCAACCCCATCACATATTGGCAAGGCAAGCACTTTGGTAAAGGTCCGACTACCAACGCACCCAAATGTTACTTGTTATATCTTTCTCACATTATATTACTTAAAGTGTGTTAATGTCTTAGATGGGGGCGGAAAGGGCTGGGGCTAGGACCCAACCCAAGGTTTACGTAGCCGCATGCACCCACAACCAACAAACAAGCAGGAAGCTTCCAAGGATAAGCCACGAAAGTATGGGTCACGGGCCATTACACATTGGCCTACCATTTGATCTGGGGTGACAGAAAAGAATGCAGGGTTACCGTTGGAGCCATCCCTAATCCAGATGGGAACACCATATGACTCGGAGTGTGGGGGTTAGGGGTTAGCACAAATTATGGGCGCGGTCCTCTTGTTTGATGCCAGGTGACCAGATCTTTCGGATGAGGGGCCAGCAGGCAGCCCCTAGGGGGCTGGCGCTTGGCCACATGTATCATCATGTGACCATTTAATAAGGGCACGCGTGCTAGTCAAGGGGGATAAGCCCTATTATTAACATAAAGTGGGTTTTTATATTATAGTTTGGATTTTTTTAATTGATTTTGGCCTGTTATTAGTGGATTTTGCCCATTTTTGGGGGATATTGGGCATTTTTGGAGGCCAGATTTTGGGAGGAAGTTGGGATGGATAACCAACTTCAGATCTATAAAAACCAGGCCTATTTGAGGCCATGGAGGACAGTCAGAGGAGAGTTATGCTGAAGGGAATCCAAGCCAAATCCATTTTTATGCAGGGAAGCTGTTGAGGAACAGATGCTTGTGGGCCATTTCTGGGAGCTTCGGTCATCCGTTTTATGTGTCGTTTCTTCTACTGGGTTCTAGAGATTTGGAAGAACATGAACAGATCAATCTTGTAGCCTAATGGCATTGCTGTGATGTATTTTTTGAGCTTTGAACAGAAATAAAGAAGCCTCCCCCACTAATACAAAGGCCCGGAGACGTCGGCAATTTTGTGCCAAACTCTGTTATCACTTCTCTTGTTATGGTTTGTTGTTCTTATTGCTTCAGTTCAGATCTGTATATTGTTTTATGGTTGCTATGTTCCTTCATTAAATTCATCCTCTTTTATTCAACTTCTTAAATGGTTAATTAACGCATGCAATTAAAAACTCAACCACAGTCATTAAAAGATCTTGGCGAATCAGACTAGGTCTTCAAGCTTCATGGCATGTCACATTCTATTGTTTCTGATCGCGACCCAACTTTCACCGGCAATTTTTGGCAAGAACTGTTCAAGCTACAAGGCACCCAATTTCATCTCAGCATAGATTATCATTCCCAGACTGATGGTCAAACGAAAGTTGTCAATAAGTGTTTGGAAACATATTTGAGGTGTTTTTCCTTGGAAAAGAAAAATCAGTGGGCTCAATGGTTACCCCTAGCTGAATGGTGGTACGACACTTCATATCACACAACTACACCAATGACTTCTTTTGAAGCGGTATATGGACAAAATCCACCTTCAGTTCTCTCATACTTACCTGGTGTCTCGAAGGTCTAGGCAGTTGACCAAATGCTTATAGTTCAAGAGGCTATTCTCTGTAACCTCAAAGAGAAATTGGTCATGGCACAAAATCACATGAAGCAACAAGCAAATCAAGGTCATTTTGAAAGTCAATTTGCAGAAGGGGATCAGGTGTTTCTTCAACTGCAACCTTACAAGAAAAATTCCCTCAAGGTCGAGCATTGTCAGAAGCTAATACCCAAATTTTATGGTCCTTATATAGTTCTCAAGCATGTGGGGTAGGTGGCCTATCAGTTATCTTTTCCCAATCATTCTAAGCTACATCCTATTTTTCATGTTTCATGCTTAAAGAAGGTGATTGGAACTAAGTGCCAAATTCAAACCAACCTTCCTGAGTTAGCTGAAGAAGGATCCATTTGGCTACAACCACAAGTAGTTTTGAACCAGCATGAGCGTCGCCCGTGTTAGAGAAACATCAAGAAAGTGTTAGTCTAGTGGAAAGATACAGCTCCATCATATGCCACTTGGGAACCAACTACCATTCTGTAACAATTTCCACATCTCAAGCCTTGAGGACAAGGTTGTTTTTAAAGGGGTGGACATGTTAGGGTCCTTACCCACAAATAGGTAGAACACTATATTAAGATGTAATAAAGGTCAATATTAATAAGTCCTTTCAATAAAATAGAATAAGTTGAATGTAAGAAGACCTAATAGAAGATTCTGCTTCTAGAAGGATCTTCCTCTAGATGTTTCTTTTGATAGACATATTTAGTATAAATAGGAGTCGAGGGTATGCGAACCCTAGCTTGGATATTATTGTAATAGATCTTTTCTCAACTAGAGGATTCCCCCTCGAAGAGGTCTGTGAACATTTATTTTAGAATCAAAGTGTTATTTCTGTTGTTATTCGTATATCATTTCAATGCTATTGTGGTGATTGTTCTGGTTATATTGTTGCTATTCTGCCATTTCTAGCATTTTATTTCTGTTCTACATAATTTTTATATCTAGTATATTACACTTGATCAAATCTCCCCCAAAGCCTTCTAGGGAGCACTGCAACACTCTAGTGTCTTGATTACCAGAGCGTTGATCTCCTCTTTTTGGAAATTTTCAAGGTTTCTTTCTTGTTGGGTATAGTCTTTGGATGTCCTTCTCTAACTCAAAACTTCTTATGTCTGATCTTGGCTCCTGTTTGACTAGAAATTTGTTGTCCTTCATTATTTTTAGTATTTATTGAGTTTGTGTTGTCTTTATTGATTGCAAAATCGACCTTTCTATCTCATCTTTGGTTCTTTTTTTGCCACTCTTCTCAATTATCTGATTGATTAGAGGATTTCACAGGAAATATTATTGATCACAGGTCTATTGATTTATTTTTCTTTGATCTCTTGCTCAATTCTTGAAGACTATAAACTATGAATTTATTTATTTATTAGTGTTTTTGTATCTTTGAATGAACAATTTGATACTTGTTTTTCTTTTGGTCTCTTGTTTATTGCTGAGAGTATATTTGTTTGTATGCTTTTTTGCTTCATACTCTTTTTGATCATCATAGTGATATATTTCATTATTAGTAAAAGAATGAAGCATTAAACAAATGTCATAGTTGGCATCCACAATAAAACAAAGAAGTATTTATATGCATTGGTTTTGGATATTAATTTTTTTTTGTGATAATTTGGAAACTGTGTGAATTCATGTTTGGGAACCAAATAACATGAAAATTTTCATTTTTTGAGTGTTTGTTAGTGAAAAAAAGAAAAGAAACTCTTCTCCTTCTCATAACAAGAAGTTCATTGAAAAGAAAATTTGCATATCATTCTTTTTAACTTCTTGTGGAGTCTAGTCTCATACATCATCAATTTCACTACCATTCACCCTTGTGTAACAAACAACCACGAAAATAATAGCTAATTAAAATTGAACTAGAAACTTTTATTTTTTAGATATTTACACCAACAATAGACTAGGACTAGAGATTTGGAATAGGCTGTGAGAATAAATCTCCAAAGAATTCAAGACAAAATCATAATCTTGTGATAGGGAGAGAAAATACAAGCTTCGTATAAGCATGGTTGGGATCCCCCTCTCACATAGAGGTTAAACATGAGGTCACATGTGGGAGAGAAACATAGATTATCCCTTCGAGGCTGAACCAATCATAGTGGAATGATCATATATTAGGGGTTCTTCTTGAGAATAAACTCTTTTAATTTTGTATCGGAGCTTTGTGAATTCTGAATCCATTTGGGGTCCTCTGGATTTTACTGGTCCATTTGTCCTTAGTTCTCTTAAAGAATGTCAGACTTGATATCCTGCCCATATGTTCGGACCCGACTATCGACTATACCTACCCAGAGGATGACTGTGAATTTGTATCCTTAGTGGAAATAATATTTAGGGTCCTTACATGAGGTGACAGTTAAGGGAAGTCTTCATTGTACCTAGATCAGACATTGGTCAAACTTACTCGAGCTCCTTGGAGGGTAACCCACGGATAAAACCATTAGGGAAATTGTACCAAGGCGTAAGTCTATTAAGAAGGCTTCCAACATAACTGATCCACCCAATCAATCCTATCCCCTTCTCACTTTGTTGAAACAATGTTGGATTTCATCACCAACTAGTGCATTCATATAGAGAAGTTATTGTTTTGCTTGTTGGTTTTCTAGATTGTTTAGCAAATGTTGTTTGTTTACCATAGTTGTCCTTAAAATTGGTACTATGGATGATAAAGGTCTCTGTATATCACTTAGGATGAAAGGGTTTCATCCATAAGACTACGAACCCATCCCTCCTAACTCACCCGAATACACTTACCTTGAAGACGTCGAAAAATATTCAGACGCTGGGAGTGTCGCTACTCCTTTTATCGAAAATCTCGAGGGAGATTTAGTCGTAGTTCAGGAAGGCCCTACCCCTCCTGCAAATCCATATTTGACAAACCCTAATGATCCACTCCTTCTCTAAGTAGACACCTCAAATAACATCATAGTTGAATATTATCCTAGGCTACCGTCAAGACCATACGAAGAACTTGACATGGAACATGAACAACCAAATTTCAATGAAGAATTTACTACCTATATCTGCTCTACTGAAATAGAAAATCCACAAAAAAATCTTGTTCTTCTTATATGGATAACTCCATGAGGTTGAGATCTTTATGAAAAAATTAATTTTAGCCGACCACTCTTTAACCCTCCACATACATCTGCAACCACCAGTGTGGATGCAGGACCATCAAGTCAGCCCGCTGACCATCCTTCCGGATAGAAAATCAATACTTATACCACCTCAGGACAAGTCACGAGTGAAACATGGTTTGTAGTACTTAGTCATTTTCAAAGTACCGTGACTGTTACACCTACCATCCCTCTTCAAGAAACAACCTCATACATGCCACAAAATCCCATTGGGACACCTTCACATCAAAGAATTCAAAACCCTTCCATACAAAAAAACCCGACTATAGGACAAGTCCCTATTGAGGGGAAATACTCCGTTAGTGGACAAAAACTGACTGGGGGGCAACCCTCGTTCAGTGGAAAAATATTGACTGGGGGGAAACCCTCGTTTAGTGGAAAAATATTGACTGGGGGGCAACCCTCGTTTAGTGGAAAAATACCAACTAGGGGGAGACATCCATTCATCGGACAAATCCCATTTGTTACTCAACCTATGGCAAGGGTACAATTTCAACCTTATTTTATCGGAAACCTACAATAGTCCTAGGGACCACCCAAGGGAGGACCCTTTCATCAAAAAAAAATAGGGAGGATCTTCAAATCCAAACCTGCAAGGAGGATCAATAAATCCCAATCCTTCTAGACTATATTCTGGACAACCCTTCCCAGGTGTCCCAAATCCCACTTGGGGTCCTCAAAGCCAATCATCCTTTCCTCCTCAAGGTCAAATCACTTACCCTCCTCAGGAGAAACCTGGTTACCCACCTCAAGTTAAAGCTGGATATCCTCCCCTGGGATACACCGACTATGCTCCCTAGGGACAAATGGGTTTTCCTTCTCCTTTTATGAAAATTCATCAAAAAATGAATCCCACTTTCGCTGGTCAAAATCGACAACAACAAGATATGGGAGGACATGTTGGATACAACTATCCACCACAACTAGTTTACGGTCCTACTGGTGTTCCTATGCCACACCGGTATCATCTTCAATCAAATCGACAATTACCTTTCTTAACTACTTTAGATATGTTGGATCTATTGATATTAACAAATGATCCCATATTACACTTCTCTTTTTGGCCAGTCATTCCAGCCAAATTACCTTCTGATATTCTGAAATTTGACGGTAAACCTGGAGAAGACCTTAATAACCACATCATGAATGATTCTATCTGTTTACATATTTTCTAGTGTACACTTACAGGTTCAATGACTAAATGGTACATTGAGTTACAACACAAAAATTTTCAATATTTTAATTCATTGGCCATGGCTTTCCTCATCCACTTCCAATTTCCCATCAGTTATGAAACCAACATGGAACTCTTAACCTCCCTTTTTCAGACCAACTCCATACATATTTATGATCATATTTAGGAATGGAGATGACATCTACGGTTGATCAAAGAAACCATTCCCGGCTAGTTGTTGGTTGAATGGTTCAAAAAACCTCTATTACCTCCTATTTCTCGCGATGTAGCCATGGGTGGTGTAGTCATAGAAGAGGAAGCCATTTCTTGTGCCTAGTATTTGGATTTGGTTTATTCCCAATCCAATACTTTGTATGAATTGATCCCAAACTCTCCCTGCACATCAACCGATCCATCAAAACTATCCTCCATCGCTCATTTAGATGGTGTTTTTGGTTCCATCAAAACCTAGTTTGGTTCACAATCGACTGACACAACCAATCATTCAATAATTACCTCAAATACAATGTAGAATCCACTCTCATCAAACTCCACCCCTACTAAAGTATCCAAAGTGAATGCAGTACAATCTACTTTACCACCACAATCAGGGGGAAAACATAAAAATAAGAATAAACCCAAGAAAAATAATAATAATCAAACTGAAAATACAAAAACACAAGCACAACTGCCTACTTCTGAAAATAAACCACAATGCAAACCGAAATTTCCATGTCTCATATGTGTTGAAGATCATTACACATGAGACTATCCCCACAGGGAAGAAGTTGTTAAATTGTTTAAAGGAAATTCTCAACCCGCTATATTGACACATCATTTTCCACATTAGCAGTCACTGGTTTCACAAAATTATGCACCTTCACAAGGAGGCAACCTAGGTCATCCTCATAACAAGGATGATTCATCAAGTGCACACATTTATATGTTTAATGGTGTATATTTGACCACTCGCACTATGACATATGACACACCACTAGGTAAACCCGGTAAGAAAAATGTAACTAATGGAACTGTGACTGATCCACCTTCCACTTAAGTTACCCCTCTGTCTGGACCTCTCTATATTGAGAAACGAAATTTTGACTCTATCTTACATCCACCCAAGAGCACAATCAGAAAGTCTACTTTTATTCCTAACTCTCGTGCTTCCCAAAACTACAACATTGTTGAATATTTGGCCCAAGCACCTTGTGCCACGTCGGCTCTCGAAGTTCTACAACACTGCCTTAGCCAACGCTAAACTCTCTTGGAAGCCATCATAGCTATAGATCCTGAGTCATCAAATAATATCACGTTCAATACGAATAATTTTAAATCACAACTCTCTCACCAACTTTCTTTCCAAATTGATGTCGTTGTCCATAATCAACATATTCATTGCATGATCTTGGATGAGGGAGCATCAACATGAGTCATGTACTTAGCTTGTTGGAAAGGCCTTAAATCACCTCGTCTTAATAAATATCCCACAATTTTAAAATCATTTGATGGAAGAGGTTTCCAACCTCACGGATTGTTACAATCCTTATTCATTCAACTTGGGGGGGGGGGGGATTTTTTTCGTCGACGTAGAAGTAGTCGATGCTTGTAGTATTCTAGATATAAAATAGTATGAAAAACATAAATAAATAGCTAGAAATGGAAGAGAAACAATGATATAACCAGAACAATACTATAATAATACTAGAATAACACCAGGAAGAGAACTTTGATTACTGATAGCAATGTTCACTTGCCTCTTCGAGGGGGAAACCTCCAACAGAGAAGATCTCTATTAAAATAATATCCAAGACAATATTTCTCATACCCTCTACTTCCATTTATACTAAATCTATCTATCCAAAAGAACAATCTAGAGGAAGATCCTTCTAGAAGTGGAAGCTTCTATTAGGTCTTCTTACATTTGACTTATTCTTCCTTATTGTTAGGCCTTATTAATATTGGCCTTTATTACATGGAATTATATTATTCTACCTACGTGAGGGGTTAGGGAGGTTAGGTCCCTAACATGCCCTGCTCTATGAAGAAAAACCTTGTCCTCAAGGCTTCAGATGAGGGAATTGTTATAGAATGGTGGCCGACTCCCAGGTGACATATTTTGGAGGGGTATCTTTCCATTGGACAAACACTTCTTGGATAGTGCGCTAATGCAAACAACTCTCTCTCTAGGCCAAGACTGCTTGTGGTGCAACCATATGGAACCTTCTTCATCCAACTCAGGGATACTAGTTTGAGTTTGGTACTTAGTTCCAATCACCTTCTTTAAGCGGGAAACTTGAAAAATAAGATTTATCTA